>JAPYYV010000481.1:0-32074 GCA_030522625.1 Copidosoma aretas
TGGGTGTAATTTTAAAAATTACACACACACATACGTCAAATTAAAAATAATAATAATGTTTATTTATTAATGTGACTGTAAGACCGATATAAATATTTGCCTTGTTTCAACATTTACAGTCGACAAAAGTATTATTGGCGTTTAAATATGAATAATAAAATTAAGAACAAGTGGTTGCAGGAGTTTAGGTAAGTTTAATTCGAATCAATATCTCGGTATGCGATTGAAGAAAAGGCAATCCTTAAAACGCTATATCAATCTCACTATTACGGTTAATACGCGTATCAGTGCAAGTATTAGCTGTGTTCGTGTGTGGCTAGATCGCTAGCATATCACACTGATGAATCCTAGCTAGCGATCGAGGATGAAACGATTTCCCTCCTTTCATCATCTTCTTCCAATTAAACGTTCCTAAACACTCCGCGCTCCATAGTGGAGGTACTAAGTATGAATATCAACTGAGGTTGGATTCGCTTGGTATAGGGAAAATGCGTGTGCATGTATCGGTGCAATGTACTTGCATATACAGACACGCTAAAAGTAATTATGTTCACGATAACCAAGACTATTCACGTTATATACATTTCCAATCCATCGTTTGTTTATAATTTACTTTATATAAGGAAAAGCCAGTGTTAATTAAATAATATGTATAAATATTGGTAATAATACATGTTATATTATGCATTGCATATTATTTCAATCGGTGATAATGACTTGTATTATAGAAATTATTTTTTTCTTATAATAGCAAAACAAAACTTGCAATATTAGTTATTATAAATATTTCCTGTTATAAATTATTGAAATTAGTGTATTAAATCCTGTAGAAGGTATTCTTTGATCAATTTACTTATAAGTATCTTCAGTAACTTTATAAATTATTTTGCCATGATGTATCTATTTCTATTTCAGATTGTCTTTCATCACAACACAGTTCAATAGTTCATCAAATTTCATCTGACACTGTCAATCTTTCGTCATCATTGATGAGTTCCGCAGCAGGTTATGGATTTGCAAGTCCTAGAAATTACTCAAACTCTTTTTTATCTCTGAGTACAAGCTCTTCGAATCATCCAATAATATCTCCATCTATTTATACCCCACATCCTTCAGTATATCAACATCAAAATATTTCTATACATCATTTACCACCGACTCCTAATTCCTTAGTGACAATTATGGGACCGAATTCAAGTGGCTCAAATTCAGCATCTGAAAATTTGAATGGCATAGAAGCTTCTATGGATTCAGTTACATCAAATCATGATCGACTACAGGCACATCAAAGCAGGCAACATAGTACTTTTTCACCTTCTTGGGTGTCACTCACATCTGAAACAAATATTTCTTCAAGACGTAATCTGACAAGATCACCTATAGATAGAATAAATTTACAACAATGTGATGAATCACAACAATCAGCAGTACATTTTTGTTCTAATCATCAACAAGAGTCATTTAATTATAATAACTATAGTGTGCAACAATCAAGGCACTCTTCTTATCCTTCCTACTATGGCTGGCACAATTAATTTTCCTCAATATTATTTTATTCAGTTAAAAATGAAAGAAAGCACAAAAATAGGTGATAACGACAGATGCTAAAAAATTAAGATATATACAAAAATAGACATTATAGTTTTATTACAAATATGAATTTCGATTGGTGTAGTTCCTATAGATATGCATGGCCTGTAAGTCAGTTATGCTTATTTTATCAATAGCGTCAGTGAAATGACATCTCTAAAGTTTGTAAATATAATGATAGATTTTTATATGAACCACTTTGTATATAATATATTTTTTTTGAAATTAGGATACCGAGCTAAATTATATATGTACTCGACATCTGTGAATATTTTTATGTAAGATAAGATAACTAATTACTTTAACAAAAAAAGCGGATTAAGCATGTTATAACAGATTCTCTGCGATGTGAGTAGTAAGTTTAAAAATCTTCCAAATCTTTTGTTTAGAAGATGAAGAGTTAAATATGTTACATGAAACAATTAAAGAATTCGACCATCTTAGTGACTCTCCTTTTGGTATCAGCATCTTACTTGCTACACTCTAAATGTAGCAAAGTAATTTCGAAATAAGCATAGTTTAAAATAACTTATCATTTAACGACAAAATTATTTCGGTACTAAAATAAAATTGAAAACAAACACATGATATGATGCTGCGGACAAACAACCTCGTCTTTTAATAATTTATGGAAAAATAAATGATCTTTTTATGTTTTTGGACAAAGGCATCATTTTTCTACATTCTTGAACAAATAATATGGTCTTCAGTTTTATGTAACAAAAAGTGTCGCCAGTCCATTTTCTCGGGCAAAAAATGTAACTTTCTAATTTTCTGCGATAAAAACCATTATTGTACAGAAAGTCTTATCAATCAAAACCTCAGACAAAATACATTTGTTTCTGCATCCTAAGAAAATTATTCTGGATTGTATTGTCGAACAAAAAAAATTACGTTACAGTTTTGTCATATGTACCCTTCGGATTTAATAGTATCAGAAATATTAAACCACTAGACAGGACCAGCAATACTTCATTCGGTCAAGTCTTCGTACATGTCTATTATTAAACTTTCATAATTTTTCTTTAAACTATAAAAATAAATAGATACAAGGTAATTTAACTTAATAGAATTATGTATTGGACTAATATAGTTACGGTGCAAACTAATATAATTAATTCTAAATACGATTTTTCTATTGTTCTCTTGTATTTACCTTGTGGCAGTAGATAATTACAAGAAATGATTTTTTTCTGATGTTTCTCTGGCAGAATGCACACTTTTTTTTGTAACTGAATCCAGCAAAGTACTGTCCTTAGCAATGGCAAGACTAATGGTAAATTATCAATGTTATCTGAGCTTAAGGAGCTACTAATAACCTATGTAACATTAATTGATGCCTTTTTAAGTGTATTCTGGTTCAAACTATTACTTGTAGAAAGTAAAGTCCAGGTTTATTATTCTTTTACTCAGTTTGGAATGTATTCTAGATAGAAAAGAACATTCCAAAATCCTCAACGTGTCACAAATTGGGTAAGTATCTCTCAACTGTTTAAAAAGAAGTTGTCTCTTCATCTTTGCAGCAATATTTTATACATTACTTCAGCGGTACAACACAATTAGTGAGAAACTTTAATATCATTATTGGGAATAGATGTAGGTTCATTATCTTAAGTATATGACTTGTTACTATCGGAATCGATTGACTAATATCAAATTCCAGTAGATAACTATAAATCTTTACTTCTTTGGCCTGCTAAACATCTTTATAGCAGTCATAGGTTGAAATCCAAACAAGACAAAATCTAGTCCATGTCGTTTTTTCATTATGTACCTATACATGAAAAATTGATCATGTCTAAGACTGCATGTATATTGCTACCCGAGGCGAAGCTAAGGGTGTCAAATATGCGATCTAAGCATCATTTACTCCTGCCTCTAGTACATTTACTAATTTTTGGCCAACCTCGTCCTAAAATAGGACTATTACTTTCGCTCAGAGAAAGTGATGTACTACTTTAAGTCGATGTGGGTGGCACAAATTTTTTAGTTATATTCAACATACGCTATTTCCTTCAAGGATCCATGATAAGTGGTTCTCATGATTAGGAAAAGAAAATGAATGATGATTTCCAGCTATTTATAACAACGCATATGCAATATGCAATGACGAGCCTTATTTCAAGCCCATTTTTTACAGTCATTTAAATTAAAGAGGTTGATTAATGCAGAATATAGAATAGGTAAAACAGCTAATCGACTGTGGTTTAGTACAGTCTCGTGCAATTCCTCGTAAAAAAAGTTACTTCACTTTTTTTGAGAAATCATAACCATCATAGTTAAAAAACCCTATATTTTAAATAGTGCCTCTTTCTAAGTAGTATACTATTTCCAATTCAGTGCGTTAACGGAGGTGAAAAAACGCTTATACTAATAAAGCTATTCTTCATTAAGTACATACTAGGGTGGCCCATGTTTCCCCGACTTTTTCTAAACCTAAACATCTAAATAGTCATTTTCCCAGAAATGGGACTTGTCGGTCAATATTTTTTACTTCCAACATTGCGTCAAAAGTTTAAATATTACAGTTTTCCGTCATGTTCTAACTTTTCTATTAAAATGAATTAAAGTAAAAAAATTGTCCCAATAAAATCTTTTCTTACACGTAAGGAGCTTCAAAATATACGTACTAAAAATTATAAAGATGTAAAAAAGGTCTCCTAGAGTTTTGAATGCCTTAAATAGTCGAGTTACTGGCCGAAATGAATGCATTATTCGATATTTGCATTATTTCCACTTTGTCTTTCAAATATTGTTATCATTTCCTGGAAATCCTACTCATACTTCAATAAACCTTTTGACAAGTACAGTTTAAGAATAAGAAAAAGTACATTGGGTCTGATTAAAGACTTCAATATATAATAATTGGATCAGATTTAACCTTTATTCCACTGATGAAAAGTAACAAAATCTGTGAAATTCATTGCTCTACTTGAAAATTGGTTTTTGTTATTTGATTCGACATTTAAATAAACATTGAGGCCGATAAAAAGAGAGATTTTCGTCGACGTTTCGACATGACCCTAATTTTTCAAATTTCTGGTACAACTTGGTATAAAGGTGGTAAACAATTACGAAAAAACTTACAGCACGTCAATAATATGAACATGAATGCGTACAAATTATAATAAAATAGATTTCATGACAGTACAACTACTGAAAACAGAAAAACCACTAAGTCTTAACAGTTAAGCAAGATAGGTCGAATATAACATTTTATACAAGTCAATGCAGACATGCATACGTTATTTGAAAATGATTTTTTATATTGTTTAGAAATAACATAACTTGAAAAAAAACTAGCGTGTGCAAGTTTCTTTTGTTTGTTATATAAATTCATTGTATCTCATGTATATTTTTTTTTATTAGTCATGCAATTCGCACACGCGGTGGTATATCTGTTTGATTTTCTGTCCCTCTCTCTCTCTCATTCTCTACGCAGGCATACGCGTACATATGCATAATAATGAAAAAACTCGTGGCTCGTGGGGCCGCTTAGCTGTTCGGCAGACTGGACTGACTTACAGACTGTGACTGAACTGCGCCTATACTATGGACACACAGTAAATGAACACTATATGCATTCACACTCTCAACTACCATAATACTGGACGATGAATCCTCTGATAACTAATTATATTATCAGTAAAATAAATTTGTAATTGGCAAAAAAAAATTGTGTTAGACAAATTCTTGATTCATTAATATTATTAATCCATATTTTTTCAATTGCAACATTTTCACCATGTAAAAGAAGCATAGCAACTACTGACAGCCCCTCGAATATCCCTTTTTTTTTAAGTATTCTGTGGATAGTGGTAAATGACCGAACTGCTGCGTACGACCAAATTACTGCGCATGACCCAATGACACCTTTCTCTGATATAATAACAGTTTTTGTACGTACGAAAAATCTTGCTGCTTTTCTTACAGTTTGTATCATCTCTTTAGTATTTTTTTACGACATTATATTTCCAATAAGGATAACTTTCCTGTAAATAGAAATGTTTTAAAAATTAAAATTGTGTTACCTAATTCTTCTTTGACTCTACCTTTCGGCAATCATTGAGTTGCGCTTTTTTAAAAAGAGATTTCTTATTAACCTTAGTGCAATAAATTATTGTCACAAAAGGGAATTTCAGATGCGTAATTATTTAATGGTACCGTTACTTTCTTGACCAATTGTAATATTAAGGCCAACAGGCCACATCTACTGTTTAATGTAAGTTTCTATACATACAACAATTTTATAGAAATCTTACTGTTCTCGACACATTTTTAGATTTAAATTATGTGCATCTAGAGAATGGTAAATATGATTGATTATGGGAAAAAAAAGATTTATTAAAATGAAGGGCTGTTTGCACAAAACTTCTGCCTGCGGACTTATTTATAGTCATTGAAAATGCTAAAACAATAGGAGATTGTTTTTCGTATAAAAGGAATAGTCAATTGGAATTTTTATCGAAACTTAATGTAATTCCGTAGATGATTACTTTATTTCTAATTTCTTTACCCGGATTGATCTTGGCTTCAATATTGAATTTATATAATTTGGTCATTTTTAATCTTCTACTACTACATAGTCCACCATTTACACTAAAATTTTATAGTATCATAAGTATTGCTCATATTTTCAAATTTCATTCATGTGATAAAAGACCTTATTAAATATTCTTTGACACTTCTATTGGAAGATTGATATAAATATTATGATCAGATTTATCAACACCTGTATAAGGAGCATTGTCTATGCCGTAATGCGTTACAATATTTTCTTCCATATTATTTAAAATCACATTATAAAAAAATGTGTATTTATTATGAGTTATCAATATTGCACTAGTTCTTGTTAAATTTTAAAAGATTTCCAAATGTTTTTGAACATTCATCAGTTGTTATCCAATATTCAGGAACATCGAAAGTTTTAAACTGGTAAACTACAATATTTATTAATAAATTTGAATTATTTTTGTCTATTAATCGCGTAGTAAGTCGTAATTTGAAAATATTAAATGATGGCTATGATAGTAAAGGTTTAATTGTTTGGGATAATTTTATGATTTCAATATCTATGAACATACTAAAGAGACTAATCATACCATTAGTAAATTTATTGTCAGTATTATGGATAAAAAGAGTATAGAGATTACGCATAATTTCAGAAATGATGTACATTATTCTACAGAAAAATAATATTAATAAAGAAGAAGGCTTGTATAAGTTTGATAATATATATAAGAATCTTTTCTTGCAATGTCAATAGTGTAATATTTGAAATTTTAACGAACGAATTCATGTAACTTGACTGTTACCAACTGTATGAAAAACCTACACATATGTAGACATACATATATAGATGTATCTGTGACAATAGCTGTTCTGGTCCTACCGCTGTGTACTACTGATAAGTCGACTTGTTGCTTTCGCAACCAAAATAATTTATAATGGGGCTTTAATGTAAGTTTTTGTTCTGTTTACTTCTGTTACAAGTTTTGTACATCATTTACTGGATGTGAAATGCCTTATTCACATTGTAAAATCCTCATATTATTTCTTACAGTATACACCTGAAGAGGCTAACGAGATTGGTGAGACGCTGTGTTGAAAAAATATATTTAACCCTTTAACATCAGTTGAAATTTTATTATCTTATGTCCTACAAGATTGGTGAATTTCTTAAATTACTATTTCCCTATCACTTAGGCAATAAGTAAATCTTACACTTAAACATAAATAATTTTAGAATGCTGCAGTATAATTCAAAAAAATTTCAGTCAACAGTTTTTTTCAGTACAAGCTGTAAAGTATCCTACAGGTAGTATCAAATTTGTATGGAACTATTATGAATGCCAAAGAAATAATATGAAAATAGTTGTTAATCTTAGCGATAGATAAATATAAAAACGTTTAAAAATGTAGATAAAGCCGATCCGTTGCCAATATATCTCGAAGTGATAGCATAAGTAGCAAATACTAAAATGATTTTATAAAACATAGATAAACAGTAAATAAATGTTCTTAATTTGTCTGATATTTTCTACTTCAGCTATTGGTTTTAAAACATTTTATAATTACTGTATTTTTATATATAATTTGCTATTAAACAATATTTTATAACAATCAATATTTTCTTTGCATTTTACATTAATTATGATCGTACTTTTTAACTTTCAAAATTCAAGAACTTTAAAAATCCATGCAACTGTATTTAATCAGAAATTTAATATTTTTTTTTTGGCCATCACTAAAATTTGTAATCAGATAACTTTAAAACTTCTAGAAACATATACATCTCTGTCATAAGTGTATTGCAATTCATATCAATTAAAATTATACTATTTTATCCGTCTAAATAGTTCTTACATTTGTTCTTCTGAAAATGGTGATATCTACGAAAATTTTATAAGAGAATTTTAACTTGAAATATCACGTCGATTTCCAATATATTTTGTATTTTTAAAATTACTTAATTTTTAAAAAGTTAGCCGCCATATTAGATGCCATTTTAAATTTTTTGAATCCATCACTAGATTTGTAATTCGTGACACAAATTACATTTAATCATTCGGAAGATCCGTGATAAAATAATTGCAATCCATTATAAGAATTCCACTTACCGATTTCTTTAATACAAAAAAAATTTCCTATCGATTTAGCATTTTCAATGACGATAAATAAGTCCGCAGGCAGAAGTTTTGTTTGAACAACCCTTCATTAGAAAAAAACCTTTTTTTGCTCATAGTCAATTATATTTACCATTCTCTAGATGCAGATTATTTCAATTTAAAAATGTGTTAAAAACAGTAAGATTTGTATAAAATTGTTGTATGTATGCAAACTTACGTTGAAAAAGTAGATGTGGCCTGTTGGCCTAAAATCACAATAGGTCAAAAAAGTAACGGTACCATTAAATAATTACATATCTGAAATTTCCTTTTGTGACAAAAGTTTATTGCACTAAAGTTAATAAGAAATCTCTTTTTAAAAAAGCGCAACTCAATAATTGTCGCAAGGTAGAGTCAAAAAAGCATTAGGTAATACGATTTTTAGTTTCAAAACATTTCTATTTACAAAAAAGTTAATTTGAAATATGATGTGGTAAAAAAATACTAAAAAAATTCTACCTACTGTAATAAAAGCAGCAAGATTTTTTTTCATACAAAAACTGTAATTATATCAAAGAAAGGCGTCATTAAGTCAGGCGCAATCATCAGGAGATGCGCAGGAATTTGGTCCTGCCCAGCGATTCGGTCATTTACAACTATCCACAAAATTCTTTAAAAAACGGAATAGTCGAGGGGCTGTCGGTAGTTGCTATGCTACTTTGCCATGGTGACAATGTTGCATTTAAAAAAAATCAATTATTAATTCATAAAATAAGAATGTGTCAAACACAATTTTTTTTTGCAAATCAGAAATTTATTTTACTGATAATATAATTTGTTATCAATGAATATTACAATAGGATTAGGAAAAATTTATACATACACATTCATTTATTTTCATTCAGACGATTCATCAGCCAATACCGTGGCAGTTGCGAGTGCGTATGCATATAGTGTGTGTGTATTATATAGGTATAGTACAGTCACAGTCTGTAAGTCAATCGAGTCTGCCGAACAGCTGGCCGGCACCGCGAGCCACAACTTTTTTTATGATAATGCATATGTACGTGTGTACCTGCGTAGAGAGCGAGAGAAAGTGAGAGAAAATCAGACAGACATACCACGGTGTGCGCGAATTGCATGACAAATAGAAAAAAATATAGATGAGATACAATGAATGTATTTAAAAACAAAAGAAACTTGGGCACGTTAGTTTTTTCCAAGTTATCTTATTTCTAAACAATATAAAGAATAATTTTGAAATAACGTATGCATGTCTGCATTGAATTGTGGAAATTGTTATTTTCGATCTATATTGCTTAACCGTCAAGAAATAGCGGTTTTTCTGTTTTTTAGGGGTTGAACCGTCGTAAAACCAGTTTTTAAATAATTTGTATGCATTCGTGTTCATATTATTTAAGTGCTGTAATTTTTTTCGTAATTCTGTACCACCTTTACACAAAGATGTACTAGAAATTTTTTAAATTCAAGTTATGTCAAAACGTTGACTAAGACCTCTCTATTTGTCCACCTTGATGAGTATTGACCCTTTAGAAAACTAGTAATAATTATGATTTTCGTTCTATCTTGCTTTCCCGTGAGACGTTATGTCTCTTTTTTTTAAAAGGTTATTTTAGCCGTGAATCATTTTAGAACGAATTGTACGCAATTGTATTCGTATCTTTAATATGCTGTGATTTTTTTAAAAAATAGTTTACAATTTTTTTACCAAGATTTATCCAAAATTGAGAAAATTGAGGTTATGTCGTAACGTGGACTGAAAATTTTTCCTTTGGCCGACTTGATGTTTATTTACCCTTTAGGAAACGTGTATAAATTGTTTTTTTTGTGTTTCTAGCTTTATGTCCAAGATATTGCTATACCGATTCCATATAGATACATCCAGAACACTAAAAATTGAGGTTCTATTCTTACATCAACCAACATCTCTCTATTTGTGTTACGCGATAATTTTTTCCCCTTTAGAAAACCCATAAGTATTATTTTTCCGATCTACCTTTCTTTCTTTTTAAGATATTGCGTATTTATAAATAGTTTTAGGTTAAGTTATGATGACAATTCATTGAATAAATTTTGGGCGTCTGCATCGATCTGCCGAACATGCAACAATTTTTCGGTTGTTGTTCACTGTAAAAACCAGTTGACATAGACAGCACTTTCTCTCTCTTTTTTCTCCTCTCGCCTGCCATGCCACTGCAATGAGTCACCATGCCACGATGGTGCTACTATATATACACGTATACACCACAGTACAGGCCGTTATACACGTATACACACATACTCGTGCAGACCCGCATAGTCGACAGCTCTCACTATCGCTCTCACTCGGCTCGTATCGCCTCGTCTCCCTACGTTCCGCTCGGCCCTCTCTTGCCAATCCTCAGCAGCGCTATAGAATACGTGCGGATTGGGGGATCTTACGGTTTTCCGTAACGTTGCTTTTTCTGTGCTAGGTCCACCGACCCAGATCCGGCATAAAAAGCATAGCATGAATTATTTCTGCATACTTTTCATCATTTTCTAGACATGCTATAATTTTTCCATCTCAATTCAATATAAATATATTCAAAAGACTTCACTTGAGGTTATGTTTTGACGTCAACCAACACCTCACTATTTGTACTCCTCAATGATTTTTTGTATCCTTTAGAAACCCCCTAAGAATGGTTGTTTTTGGTCCATCTTTGTTCCTTTTCAAGATATCGCGTATTTCAAAATGGTTTGAAATTACGTCATAATAACAACCAGTTAAAGAAATATTGGATACCTGCACCGATCTGCCAAACATAAAAAATTTTTTAGCTATTGCTTACTTTATTTGAATAAAAATAGTAACTAGTATTTTCATGTGTGTATTATATGAGGATCCTATGATCCATAAGCTCAGCACAGATGGCGTACTGTAGCTAAGAGAAAAGTGGCGTCACACCGATCCATGTCGTCACGTATGCGTGTGTCAGCGATGACATTTTTCTTTTAGCTCCAATACGCCATCCGTGCTAAGCTTGCGGATCGTAGGATACTCATACACATCAAGAGCACTAACACACACACATGCGCGCACACTTACACATATTTGCACACACACATATACATATACATATGTACACCCACACTAAATACACGGTATACATAATACACCATACATTGACTTTATGCACGGTGCGAAATCTCAAAGCGAGCGGTGAGACTCGAACGGTCACCCATTCACTTGTGTTGCTTGACTTTGGATTTTCAGTATGTATAGATATGTACGTAGAAATATTGCGTGCCTAAAGAAGTTTACACTTATATATACATAGATATCTTCCTATAATATGTAGTTGTATGAACAAAAGTTAGTCCCAGCCCCCTCCGCTCCCCCTCAGCTCTCCCCTGGCTCCCTACAGCTCCCCCTTAAATCACGTAGTTATTCGTTCATTTTAAACCCAATTTTTCTGGGTTGTTTCCCCCCGCTTCCCCCCCAAACCACCTCCACCTCCATCTTACCTCGCCCTCAGCTCTTCTCATCACCTTATAACCTATTCCACAATACACGTACACACACACAACTTAATATAAGTTTTAGCATATTAATGAATAATTTTGTTATATTTCTATGTCTCCCATTTACATATTTTACGATTAACATTAGATTAATAAATGTACAATAAAAATACACTAGGGTAGAAAGAAAATAGCTCTTACATCCAAGATAATTATTCTATAATAATAAAAAATTTAGCAGTATCCTTAGTTCCTCCAATTCAATAAAGAAGTTAAAAAAAAAATAAACAACATAAACCAATTAATGCTTTAAACAAGAATTTATTTTATTTGTTTCACATTGTGGCATTTCATATGCCGTTTTAAACCATCTGATTTTTGTAAATCCTCACCACATTTTTTACAAATTTTCTTTTCATGTCCTTCATTATGAATTAATAAATGTCTATTTAAATGTGAACGATCTTGGTATTCCTATATTATATAGTTAATTCGTGTGAGTCGTAAGTAATAGCTTCCACATGCCCCCTCACCCGTTTTTTTAAAAGTAAAGTAAAAATAGGGTAAAAATATGCTAACTTTTAATAATTTTCTATAATAAGTCTGACGCACTACACCCCCCCCTCTCCCATCCACGCCCCCTCGCCCATTTTAAAGTATGCCCTCCACAGTCCTCCCACTGCCTCCCCTTATTTTGTCCGTAGCCCCAATACGTCCTTCCACGCCGCCCCGTACCCCTGATTTTTGTTAGAGTATCTCTTACTTACCGAACAATCCACAAGGACAAATTATTCCGATAACAGACGGATCCTTTTACACAACCCCCCTAAATTGTCGAACATTGTCAAAACGACCGATTGCAGCTGCAGCCGCTCCTCCACAGCCCCTCAGGATTTTCTGTTTTCTTGGACATCTTATTTGGCTAATAGACAGAGGCACAACAATAAAACTTAACCATTAGTAATACAACTGATGAAACAAATAACGCAACACCCGTACGCTCAAGCGTTACGAGATAAAAAAAAAATTTAAACACTTAAACACCTACAACTAAATAACCAAATAGCCTTGCCCGCTCACACTGTCTATTAACAGATCATGTATTGACTCAGGGTGGGAGAAGAGAAGTACATTAGGTTTCAGAATAAATTACATAGAATAATACCGTATATTATACTCTAATACACCCTATTGCAGGAATCGGGCAGAGCATCCGATGAATGCACATGATAAAAAAAAACCAGGTTTGTGTGCAAACAATAATTGCGCTGTAGTCTAGCAAACTATATCCAAGCAGTAATAGGCTAAGGTCTCCCGCTCAGAAACTATGTTTTTTTTTGTACAAAATATGATTAGCAATATATTTTTGTGTATTATACTTGTAGGTGTATTATACTTCCGATCATGATGTAAATAGACAAGGTTTGATGGATAGCACATTCTTTTGACAAGGGAGAAAACCAAATAGATTTGAGGGCAATGAAGCTCTAAATTTGTCAAAAAGAAAAAACGTGTTTTAATACAATGTTCTACTACGTCAAAAATAACCAAAATTGCTGCAGTGAGGCAGGAAATAAAAACCTGACCGTCAGTAATACAGCTGTTGAAAGAGATACTTACCCGAAATCCGTACACTTTAGCTCAATGCATAATTCAAATAAAATTAAATCAAAGCACATATAAAAAAATAGAAAAATGGACTCTCACGCTAACACTGTTTGTTGATGAATAATTTATTCACTAATTTAGAATGTAAGCAAATCAGTCTATGGGGTTTAAGGATAACATACATAGAATAATCACACCTTATTACAGGAATCGGACAGAGCAACCGACTCATGGGCATAGTGGATAGAAAGCCAGGCATGTGCAGACCATAATTACGTTGTAGTCTAGCAAACTATAACTAAAATGTAGTTGGCAAAGGATTCCCAATCGGAAACAATGTTATTTTCATACAAAATTTGATAAGCACTATTCTTGCGTGTATTATACTTACTACATACATGTATTATAATTTCGATCATGATGTCAATAGACAACGTTGGCTGGATATCACATGCTTTTGACAACGGAGAAAACGCATTATACTGTAGGGCAAGTAAGCTCTATATTCGTCTAACAGAAAATATGTGTTTTTATACTATGCCCTACTACTACGTCTAAAAATAATACCAACTTTGTGTTACTACGGCGGAAACCAAAAAACGTGACTAACAGTAATACCGAAGGTAAAACAGATACTGAATGGAAGACACGTACACTTAAGCTCAATACGTAAGTCAAATTTATCAAAATCAGCGCACCTTAAACCAAATCACTAGTTACTTCGCCCGATTACAATGTTCATTAATAAATTATTTATCATCTTATTCAAAATAATTTTAAAGAAAAGCATAAATTTGAATCTCTAGCTCCTTCAACCAAATAAACCAATATACTTCAACCTAATATCCGAAGAGAAAACAAATATTTATAGTCAAAACTACCTATTGTTTTTGATAATTGGGATATTAAGAGAGTGGGGATATAATAATTATTTTAGAACTAATAATAGAATCGTGTATTTTTAGTCTGTCGAGAAGTAAGTGGCATTAATGCAGGAAAAATTTTATGAAAACCCTTGGGCCCCCATGTATCAAGTTATGCTTTTTTGGCTAACAATATACGTAGATGTAGCTGATTACGCCAAAATTTGTTCGGTAATGATTCCAGCTGAAATTTTGAAATAATAAGACCCAATAAATATTAAATACCTCACCCATAGAACCTCATATTCATAAACCAAAAATAGAGAATCTGTAAGACTTTTCCAAAACAAATTTTGGAAAAAGTGTAAAAATTCAGAAAATAATTATTTATTTATTAAAAAACTAACAAATTGATCAAATAAACGAAATATTATTCAATATATAGAAAAGCTGCTACTTGAATCTATTTTGAAAGTTATGAAAAACTTATTCAATTAATCATTTGATAGTTTATTAATGTAAATCAACAAATATTTGAACAAATTTATAAATTAACAGTAACCCATTATTTAAATTTAAAGTAAGTTACAAACTAAAATATAGAAGGTAGTGATGTATAGCTTACTAACAGAGGCAGCTCGTAGATAAGTCGACACGGTACATGGCTCGTATGCACGAAATCGCGAGTTTAAATCTAGTGAAAAAAGGTTTTTTTTTTAGAAATTGAAAATTCACTTACTTTACAAATTTATGAAGGGGAAAAAATTAAAAATCATCTATTTTCTTCCCTGCACAACGATCATATAAAGGTATAACTTTAAATAAAATATTTTATACATGGAAGGATGTTATCAATGGTTATCTTACATAATCCCAGAGTTATTATAAAAAATCTGGGTGTACGGAGCGCGCAGGCGGCGAAGCCTCACTAGTATTTATACTACTGAGACGTTGCCCCCCATAAGTGTCAAAAAAGTTTTCTGCGTTAATACAAATTTTATGTCATTGTTTCCAAATTTTCTGGCTATTTTTGGACATTGCCTGTATACTTAAGTGGCTGTTATTCTTTTTCTGCACTTGCCCTGTATGGCAACATGCCATATTTTTTCGTCTTTATCAATCAGATATGGCGATAAGCCTGCGCAGCAACAGGATTTATGCCGTGAAAGACTGGGAGCACTAAGAGCAAAATAAATACTGATTGGCTGGCGGAGTTTGAGCCTAATTTAAGGTTTCCTAATTAGCTCATACGCAAAGAATTGTAAATTTATTATATAAGCTGAAATTTTAAAATAATATTGTATAAATGACAGGTTTTCGATTACATTTAAAAAAATTTTGTTGATAATGGAATTGAGACGCAATGTTAGTTTTGAAATCGTATATTAATCTCAGTTCTTATGTAAATAGGTAATAAGTAATTCAATGAAATATCTCACAACCCAATATAAATATGTAAATACTCATTAAGGGGACTTCAGCGAGCAGTGAGTACCAATCTAAAACAATTGTGTTAGTTGGTATCACGTTTGTCATATGGTGTACACATGTTTATTTAGATAATTGTCGTATTTTTTACATAATTCATAAAATTTACATATCAATGTAAGATTGCGTTTAGTGGGAATCATTAGAGATCACTGGAATGACGATCAAAATTTTATTATAGGTAAAGAATGACGATCTAGAATGAAAACACATAGTGATTGGAGCATGACTATATTTATCAATAGATTAATAACATCTATGTCATGCTCTAATCACTGTGTGTTTTCATTTTACATCGTCATTCTTGATTTAAGATAAAGGAGCAAGTGAACAAGATGTTCTACTTATATGTTTATTATAGGTGATCAACACCATGAGAATGTTGAAAACCAATTTGTCTATCATGAATGAATGTATAAAAATGGTATTTATGGAACTGATATTGAAATTAAAAGTTTTGTTGATATGTTTAACATACACGTGACAGTAAGAACAGCTAGTAGAAATAAACTACTTAATGTTGGTAACCCAGAAAGTGATTTTAAACAAGATTTCCTATTTATTGGCCCATTCGACGTGGGCCTTTATAATGTCATTTACTGGAAGGACTATAATGTTAAAAATTGACTTAAAAAATTCACAATAAAACTTTATACAGTCATCAAAAAAAAAAAAACCAAGTAGATACGTGTTATTTTAAAGTTTCACTAATATAATTGAAAATTGAATATGGTCGTAATACAAAAACTAAGAAATTTTTGTTTCACTATTTTTTGTAAAATAAAAGAAAAAAATTTTTGCCAAAATGGTAAGATATGCTTACCTCCATTACCAAAATATTATAAAAATTTAAAGAACCTATTGCGGAAGGATAAGAACTTTAGATATTATACACAATATATACAATACTACAACAATTTGTTTTGTTTTGGTACATTTATTGTAATACATGAGATGTAATACATGAAAAGAAAAAAAGTATTTACAATTTGAGAATTCAAGGTCAAGTATGTGACATTACCTCTAACACATTGATTGAAAAAAATACTAACGAACAATCGTCCCGGCAACTGTATGTATATGATAATTTTGATGCAGTAGAAAAAAACTTAAAAAAAAAAAAATTTGGTCTTAGACCATATTGTTATTTTAACTCAAATTTTGCACAACAATCCGATTGCAAAGAACCATAAATGTTTATATTAAATCACTAATATTAACAATATACCAAATCTGAGAATGTATTTTATGCGTCAGACTGATAAAAATGTACATTAATACATCAAACCTTCCTTTTCAGAATGTAGTGCTATTTTTGTATCAAATTCTGAAACAATAGAGAATTATGATTTATGTAATAATCCTAATGGTGAACTAGAAAATGTACCATCTAATACTCATCTGAACAAATTATCACAGTTTGTAGATCCAATGGTATTTCCAATAATGTTTTCGTCAGGAGACTTAGACTGGAGCACTAACTACAATAAGCATCCTGAAAATACAAGGAACGTTTCTTTTTTACAATATTATTTGTATAAGCTATCATATAGCCAAAATTCTAGGAATTTCAGTCCTCTACTCTATGGTGGTAGCTTAACGCAGCAATTTTTATCGCACGCCTATATCATGATTGAGAGTAATAGAATTAATTTTCTTAGACAAAATCAAAAACTCTGCATGTTGAATGTTATCAAGGCTTATGAGATTATATATCAAATAGTGCTTCAAATGTTTCTCATAATTAGGAACACAAACAAAAAATTGTTAGCCTCTTCATTTTACCATTAACTTGCATCAGTGAACCTAGATATGTGCAGCAACATTACTAGGATGCTATAGCAATAATGAGAAAATTTGGTAAACCAGATTTATTCATAAATGTCACTTGTAATCCTACATGAAAAGAGATAAAAGGTATTTCGAAAGATTTTCTAAGACCTAAAACTCCAAACGACATTCCTAAATTAACTGTCCGATTATTTTTTAAACATAGTTTAAATTCCTCCTTACATATTCCCCTCTACGAAAGATAAAAATTTAATTATTTTTGTCCAACGTATAGTCAATATATTCTATTATATTTATGTCTGCTTTAATGTTACTTTAAGGCTGGTTAAGCAGAATGGGCTTTGGAATGTAGAACTAATTTGACTCTACTTTTTTGTGTCCTGTATTGATTTCATATATAAAATTTGATATTTTATTAAGAATTTTGTGTGGCCCGATTCTTAGTTCGTCCAATTTTTTCTGTTTAGTTTATTACCATTCTCTACGAATACTAAATCACAAGTTTGGAATGTATAATTTTTTCTACCTTCATCGTACCTTGCTTTATTGTAATTGTGATACTTGATGCTATTTTCTAATCCTATGTTTCTAATTTTATTTAAGTCGCTATTTTTTTTATTTTTAAGATTATCCGGTACGATTAAATTGTCTACTCGTAATAATAGATAACTCGGTATATATTTTGTGACTGTATGTATTGTCTTATTATATATTTTTACGCATTCATGTGCTATTGATGTCCAAACTGATTTTTTTTTTTTCATTAAGTTTGTATCTGATTTTGTTAATTAGTGTCAAATTTAATCATTCGTTGAGTCCATTTGAGAAAGGTGCATCCTTTGATGTAAATACTAGTTGTGTATTTTCTCCATTTAAAAAATCTTCCAATTCATTGGAATCAATTCCAGGATATTTATCATCTTGAATCATTTCTATTATATTATTCATTGATACTAACCTTATTATTTTTATAAAATCTTGTGCGTTTTGTGTTTTTAAAGTTAGTATGTATGCATAGCGTGTAAAATGATCCACCAACAGTTGTAAGTATTTTTTTGTTGATCTCTGACCTCCAAAACCACCAATTATATCAATTAAAACTATTAGAAATGGATATTGAGCCGGACTAAAATGTGACATGAAACCATATTTATTTTGTGCTCTAGATATATTGTTTATGCATGTCTTACAGCGTTTGCAAGTCTCCTGAATGTTTTTGTCTATATTTTCCGCTGTGTAGTATGATTTAACCATACATTTCAATTGATGAATGCCCATGCAACGAGATTTATTATGTATTTTTCTTATCAATTCTTCGCTAAAATTTTCTGATGGTAAGATTTTATTGTTTTTCTTTCTTCTTTTACAATAGTATATTTTATTTTCTAAAATAATTTTATCCTTTTTTAATTCTATATTCTTATTTTTTTTTTTTCCTCTAAGATGTCGTTAAAAGTTATTAATTTACAATTTTTAGATCATCGTTGATATTATTTTTTGCGCTCAGTACTGGATTTCTGCTTGAACAGTCGGCTACTATATTTAGTTTTCCTGGATTGTATTTTACCTTCAGATCATATTGTGACAAGTAATAGGTCAAGTTGCCTAACTCTTCGTCTGTTCGTGAGTTGATGTTTAGATTTTCCAGTGGCTTATGGTCTGTGAAATCAATGAATGATTTTCATAGAAGCTAATGTTGCCAAAATTCTATTGCTTCTTTGATAGCTAAACACTCTAAATAAATTGCCTTTATTTTCCTTGAGCCTGATTTAATTTTTTGAAAAGTAAGCCACTGGTTTGTTTTCTACGTTTGTTTGTTGTTGTTTCAGAACTGCTGCCATACCTTTCGAACTAGCATCTGTGTAGATGTGTATGGGTAATTTTGGTCGAATACAGCTAGAGTTTGCTGAGTGGATAGACAATTGTTTAATTGGACAAAAGCTTTTTGACGTACCTTAGTCCATATAAATTTCTTATTATATTTTAGTAATTCATTCAGAGGATCTTAAATCGACACTATATTTGGAATCTATTTATGGTAAAAATTTATCTTACCGAGTAACAGTCTTATATTCTTTTTAGTTGTTGGCGTTGAAAAATTTTGTATTGAGATTATGTTATTTTTTAACGGTGATACTATATTGTAACTAATTATATGGCCTAAATATTTACTGAGCTTTCTGCAAATCTACATATTAATAATTTCAATTCAAACCCTTCTCTTACTATAGGTTCTAATAATTTTTTTAAATGTACTATATGTTCTTCGAATGTTTTAGAAAATATTAATATATCGTCGATGTAATTAACTGTAAATTCTGTAAGTTTATATTTTCTTATAATACTAAATAAAATTGTTTGGAAAATTGAAGGCGATGTTTTTAATCCTAAGGGAATACATGTCAATTGATAACGATCTTCTTGTATTCTGAGTCCTGTTTTTTTTTTATCTACTATTCTTAAAGGTATCGCCCAGAATGATGAATTAATATCTAAACTTGTATGAAATTTGCAATTTCTTGTTTTTGTTAATAAATCATCTATCAAAGGAAACGGTAACCAATTTATTTAGTTATCTAAAGTCTATAGATAGCCTCGATTTTTTATTTGTATCTTTTTATACGCTAGAGTTACTGGAATGGCAAAAGGACTATAGGATTCTTCAATTGTCTCTCGTTTTAGTAATTCTGTTATTGGTGTTTCGATTTTTTTTTATGTCTATTTCTGTACATCTATAAGGCCTTTTAGAACAATACTTATCTATCACTTAATCTCTTCTTGCTTTAATATTTTGTATCATTTCTGTATTATACTTATCTTTTGCGAATACTGTTTTATAGCATTCAATTAATTGATTAATCTCATCTCTTTTGTATTCATTTAAGTGATTAATTACCATATCAAATTTAGGTTTTAATTAGAATTTATTTCAAAATTTGGTTCTGTTATTTCATTTTTCTTATTTGTATCTTTTTATTCAGAATTAAGTTTTTTTTTTGTAATCCTTTTTTGTTCTTGGGATTCTTGATTTTATCATCTTGATCTTTCTTCAATTTTGAGATAATCTGATAACCAAAAGGTATGTTTTATTTCTAATTTTTTATTTTGTGTTAATTAAAATTTTTTAATACAATCTAACCCTATCAAAAATTCATGGTTAAACTTATCATTGTTCATCACAAAGGCGTTTATGTATCTTTTTGTACAAAAAATTTTTGCCTTTTGATTAATCAATCCTTTTGTTTTTTCCTCACCATTAATTAATTTTATGTAACTTAGATTTACATTTTTATTTTTATTATTTATGTGTAAAACTTTAGCATTTATTAAAGTTACATTTAAACTAAAGTCATAAATACTTTTTATTGTAGCTGCATTATTAAATGTAACATGTAGTTCAATTAATAGTGGTGCATCTAGTTTTTTGGATCCTTATTACTTAACTCCACCTCAAGTGTTGCATAACCAGTAATAAATTTACCTTGTTTTTCTGTTTTGAACCAGAATTTAACCTTTTCATGGTATCGGAGTCTCTTGTTTTTTATTACAAATTAAACATGGCTTCCGTTCCACTTTTTCTTCATTACTAAAATTTTTGCTTCTGTTATTTAATGACCGCTTGTAAACAATATGTCCTAATTTACTGATTTCAATAAATATATCTTCTGATTTCTTTAACATCTCTCTACCAAGCATGTTTGCTACGTGATTTGGTAACCCTAGTACAATAAGATCAATTAAGATTTCTGTATTAATGCTTTTGCTATTTCTAATAAGAGTTTTTCTTTTTTTATTGTATATTCTAGTAGGGTACCTGTTGTGTATTCAAATGTGTGAACATATCTAATTGGACTTCAACCTTTGCTTGCTATGGTTTCGCAGAAACTTTGTTTTCACAAATTCCAATTAAATCCCATTTAATGTTTAATCATAATACCTTGATACCACTCAATACATGGTTTATCTAACACCAGGCGTAGAATGTTAAATTTCTCCTTTTTTCAGTAACGATCAATCTGTTACACTTATCTTCAAAGCACGATATCCATTGAAAAGCATAAATATTTTTGTTTGTAAATTTTTCGATTAAAAACTGATATGCTATTTGTGCCGTACTTCTATAATTATTTCGTTAAGTTTCTAATAGTTTTTTGAAAATCTCAACTAAAGAACTTTTCTCTATGCTTGGTTTAGCTGTTTGTTTATTTTTATTCGGAATATCTTCTAAATACATATGATTGAACTGTACATTTCCACCTTCGTCTACGTACGATTTTCTAGTTTCTCTGATGTTATTCAAACACTCCTCGTTTGATGTCTTTTGGTTAAAGAATTTTTTATCTTGTTCAATGCTGGTGTGGTAATCAGTTCTTTGTGTAGGCTTGCTGATTGAAATTGTATCGGTACACTAAATATCTGATTGTCTAGCGTTTCCATTAAGGTTATACACATGACATTAGATTTTCCATCTGAACTTGCTTTTAGAGTATAATTAAATTTCAACTTTTCCATCGTGACCACAAGTTAATTCTTCATTTGTAACAAGAATGTCGTTTTATAATGTACCAATTTGACATTCAAAAGGAAATCGTGGTAAACGAAAAACACAAAGGTTTCTCTGTAAAACAAAGATTGTATAAATTATTAGACATACGTTCTTATTTATAAAATTTACAATGATCACACTTTTCATCTGCAAAACAAAGAAACGACATTCAATGTTAATTACATATCGTTCTCTCTTGTACAGTCACATGGTTGACACTACAATAATTGATCCTGCACTGTGATTAGTCACATCGCCTCTGCATGCTTGCGTTCAACCGTTCTAATATCATATTGAACAAAGAGACATTTCTTAGTTTTATTTATTGCATCTGATTTTCCCTTCAACCCACCAAACCCTCCTCCTCTCCCCTCAACATTTTGTAATCCCTTTACATGTTTTCCATACTCTCACAAACCCCAGGAAAAAGGTGAAATTAGTTCAATTTCTGCGTTATTTGAGTTTTGTCAAAATTTTTGATCCCCTCCAAAATATTGTTAAATTTGTTTTATCGCTCTTGTATTGATATTTGCTCATAGATTTTGACCACTTAGACCCTCCTCAATTTTGAAGGAAAGTACCATACAACATTCCTCAACCAAATTCTTTCTACACCCGTTACACAAATAATTTAATTTACATCAATAAAATGTTTAGAAAATGTTTACACCACAATTCAGGTATTGCTAATGACGCGTTGATTTTTATTATCAGATTTCCGAAGATTTAACCAATTATATGATTGATCAAGTATAACTGTATGACATGGTGAAATTGTATAATACAATAAATAATTAATAAAGCAATTAAATATATAAACCGTGGTCCTCTCCGGTAGCCCTAATCACTGCGAAAAGACAGAAATTATCTATCTTTCTCGACTGAACTATATTTGAATATTTCCGTGGAGTGTTCCGTTGTGTCTTCGATTCTTATAATGCAAAACGTGTAATTGAACAAAAAAAATGTTTACAAACAACTCATTAACCATGAAATGAAATTTATGCGTTGTAATTTCAATTTTTGAAGTTTTACGTAAACTTAAATAATTATAATTAAGGTTAACTTTGAAATATAATACACAACTACTGGCCTTCTTGGGCGAAACATTTTTTCATTGGTGAGTCAATATATTATCTTATCTTTGGGGACTTCTTGAAGACTGTAACAAAACAGAAATACGTTATGAAGAGATTGAGAAATTTAAAAGTCGAAAACTTATAAAATAATCTGAAAACAAACAATGTACCACACACATTGAATAAATATTTATAAAGAAATTAACGATTATTAACGTAATAACCTCACGCACTAAAAACCAACAGACTATATTTAAATAGAACTTATGATATAAGAACAGAGAGAATTTCTCGCATACTGTGAGAGAAACACTAGCTACCGTTCCCACGGACGGCTAACCGTGCGATCATATACACTTTACGTGAGTTTCTAGGTGTATGGTTAAGCTGTCGACCCGCAGCTGCGTCAACCGTCACACCAATATGCAGGAAAAACGGGTACATGTGGCTAAGTGAGAGTTGTAAATACAACTACGTGTCAACACACCAACTGCTATTGTGGCTTTAGTAAGACTCTGATTCATCTCTTCTTTTTTTGAATTGTGTGATAGTATATTCATATGATGTTTTTGCATTGAATAGATCTATGGTCAGCCAAAATAAGAGATTTATCGTAATTTTTGAAAGTAAGAGGCGAATTTTAACCTATGGATACCAATCTGTTTTGTAACTATGATTCAGTAATCATTAAATATTGAAGTATGACTAGATATATCTTAAGAAAAAAAAGTATTTATTTTTACCTTGTAATTTTTTTTAATGCTCAAATTTAAACTTATTCCTGAGCTTAGAAAAAAAATATTACCTGATCGAGTATTTCTGAGCTCGGATTCGTGATCAGCGACCCGAAAAAGATAGTGTGTGTTTGATTTTATTCAATACCTTATAATTTAATGCTAGTATTCTTCTCAAAATCAAAACTATGATCATTTTCACATGCATGTAGGTAAAAAACTGAGTTGTTTGATTTTTTCTTAGAAAGCTCTTCATTTTTACTTAATCTGGTCTTTACTTTTGGTGAGCTTTGACCTATGCATGTTTTGTGTCATTTTTTTTCATTTTATAGAGTATACGAAGTGTGTTTTTTTATTTCTTCCAGATTGTCTTTTTCTTATCTTATAATTAAAGATCTCTGACTGTATTGACAATATTCAAATTTTTTTAAACCAAAAATCTATTACATTTGAAGAAATGATAAAATCGTAAAGTGAAACTATAAGTGGTTTTTTGGGTTTTAGAATTATAGTATGTTGATTATTATTACTGTAAAAAAATTGTTCAAATCTACTTTTTAATATCATATTAATAAATCTTCTAAGTAGCAGTTTTTCATTAACATACGTTGCATATACATAGTGCTTTTAATCCTGAATCTCTTATCATAAAGTTTAAATATTGTGTGAAATATAATCATAATAATACCCTTATTCACTAAGAGAGGTGGTAAGTGTGGTAATTAAGTATGCGTTTGTGCTATACGGTTTGTTGTACCAATCAAGAGTAAACTTTTCATCATCATGACTAGCGATTAGCATGTCTAAAAAAGGCAAACAACTGTTAACCTCATTTGCAACCGTAAAATTAATGAAGTTGTTGTATCTATTATATTTTGTCAGAACGTAGAAAATTTGTATCCACCTTACTATCGTTAAAATATCATCTACATACCTGTTGTATAACAAAACATCATTTCTTGAATCAAATAGCCTACTTTTCTCAACCTGTTCTAAAACAACATCTGCAAATACTGGGCTTGTACACTCTTCAATAGGACATCCTATGGTTCGCTGGTAAGAACTGTTATTCAATTAAAAACGAGTTTAATTAAGTAAAAGATTGATGGATTACATGAATTACTCCCTGGACATTTTCAAAACGTTTTTTAAGTATTTCCATCTATTTTCTGAACTGCTTTGGATGCGATCGTGTGGAAAATTGGTGTACAGAGATATCACATCAAATTATACTAAACAAAACCCTTACTGTACAACAATGTTCATAAGACTGTCTTTTATTTCGTACCTCATGTACCTGTTTTTCCTGCATATTGGCGTGGCGGTTGATGCAGCTGTGGGTTGACAGCTCAACCATAACATACACTTCGATAAGTACATAAAGTGTAGATGATTGCATGGTTGGCGGTTGGCGGGAACAGTAGCTAGTGTTTCTCTCACATTATGCAAGAAATTCTCTCTGTTTTTATATCATGAGTTCTCTTTAGATATACACTCTGTTGGTTTTTAGTGCGTGAAGTTGTAACGTAAACAAACGTTAATTTATTTATGAAGTAACCACTTTTTAATTTCTTAATCTCTTTATAACGTATGTCAGAAACAATTTCGGATAAAATTAATGTTACACAAACGAGAAAAATATTCACAGAAAAATTGTAGTCTTAATCACTGTATTATAGTTTTTGTTCCATTGCACGTAAAAATAATTGGATGAATTGTGTGGTAATTATAATAATATGTACTTCTTGATGTGACAAAACAATAAATAAACAATTAGCTTTCTAATTTTTACATATATTTTTTACCATGCGTTAAGTAGAATATTTTCTTTGAATTTATTTGAATCTTATCGAATCAAATGTTACAAATTTCTTGCCAAACTGTATTATGTATTTCCGATTTATTATCACGATTAATTTAAATAGATAATCCAATTTTATTTGTAATTCTTAATAGAGCAACATAGAGTTGACCATGAACGATCAGACTTTATTTTCAAATTCATACTTACCTTTTCAATACTTTGACCGTGAGATTTATTATTGGTCATAGAGAATGCTAGTGCTAAAGAAAATTGGTTTCTGTATAAAATAAAGGGTAATACAGATGCATTAAAGTTATGTTCATAATGAAAACTTCTTTTCCAATTTTTTCCCTAGCTATAATTTCAGCTTTGATCCTATATTTAAATAATTTTGTAATTTGTCATCTTGTGCCATTACATAAACCATCAGCAATACTTAAATTCCTTATCAGCATTACTATTACTGCGATTTTAAAATTCTACTTATGACGTGGTAAGGCTTCACGAATATCATTTAATACTTTAATCGGAAAATTTACATATATGTCATCGTAAGACTTATTAACTCTTTTATAAGTAGCATAATCAATGATAAAATAAGATTTTATCTCTTCTGGTAAATTATTTAGAATTTTGTTGTTGTAAAATTAAATATACTTAATATGCCAAGTGGAAAGAACATTACATATTAAAGAATTATTAATTTTTTTTTTTAATTTCGAGTGAACATCATTAGTTTTCCATGTTTGGAAAACTTTAAAAAATTTAATGTTCTTTTCTCTTGTTTCCCACAATAATTAAAAAATTTTTAGTCATAACTCTAAATATTAATACTTAATTTCATTATATTAATCTATGACCAAAGAAAAGAGGCCCTAATAATTTTGGATATGATCATACTTCTATTCATGATTTTTAAAACTATCAGAGTTTGCCGAAAATTGCCACCAAAAATTATAAATTTGGGTCCAAAATATATGTCTGCATTACACAAATCACGCAAAGTTCTGAAAACTATTTACAATTTTTTTTGGGTCATCAAAGATTTATTCCAAAATTATTGAATCTACTTCTCTTATATTTTTTTTTCTTATTCGCATTCAAAAAATGAGAATTCAATATTATCTAAATCAAAAGGTAAACAAAACTTCTGGTCATCACCTTGAGAAGTAATATTGACGCAATACCAGTCCATGCTATAGATAAAAAATTTTCACCCAGAGAAATGAAATAATGAATTAAGATTTTATACAATAAAATTTTTCCTGAACCTTCAGGACTATCAATTAAGAAAATCTTATTTTCTTTTTCACTTATCGTTTTAAAATTTTAATTTGATCAGTATGCAATTGACTTCACATAGAATTTAACATTTATGTACAAAATGCAATTTCCTCATTATTATAATCTTATTTGATTGAATATTGACACAAATAGGTATATTAAACAATCTATCTTCCAATTCCAAAATATTACTGAGGTGTAAGAGAGCATATTTATGTTAATTATCGTTAAAATCTTGACTACAACGATTTGTATATTTATTTCAAATTGCATTACCTTGTATAAATTCCGCAATTAAAAACCAAGCGAAAAATTGTCGGAATAGATGCGGTAAGATAAACAAACTAGTTTCATTGAATATATCGTCGATTGCTGAATCATGATCAATCAATCCCATAGCCATTACTCATCTTTGAAATGTCTATAGATTTCTCCATTATTGGTTTTAAGTTCATTAAATAATGTTGCTGCATTAAATTTACTCAATATTATTTAAGAAAATATTTCTCTCTCTTTAGGAGATAGTATGTTTGATCTGCCGATTGTAATATTTTTTCTTATATTTTTAATTTCTGCACAAATTCAAACCAAGCAGTGTTCGCCAATTTTGTAATCTAGTTTCAGTGTTGTTTTCTTTAAAAACTGATTTTTGCTTATTTTCTAGATGTATGGGGAAATTAACTACCTCATGACTTCTTCCACAAATCAGAAATTCCTGCAATCGCCATGCTGCCTCCATTAAGCTTAAGTATATACCGTCAAAACAATTTTTGACCTCATCAAAAAACTGTTTCATATCATTATTTTTATTCTATTGTAATATTTTCTCTGTTATTCTACTTGTGTAAGTAATCATAAATATATTTTATGCTTAATATGGAAACACAATACTCAACATTTATGTAACATTTGTATTTTATCAACAGAAATTTGATTTAAATTAGAATGATTCAGTTGTCCACGAGAATTTCACTTTTATTTTTGCTTTTATAAACGTGATTCTCAACGATTTGTAATCGTAGCTCTTCGTTTATATTCAGAATAACTATTTGTTTTCCATGTTGATGTTTCACAAAAAGGATTTGGAACATATTAAACACATTTCCGATTACTATTATTCAGAGAAGGGCTTTCATTCGTCTACCGTAAAGGATATGCGTAATCACTAATTTTTAAAGTTTATAATTATTTTTAACTAATTGAACACATATAATATCAATAATATCTTCAGGTCAAATGATTTCATTATTAAGATTTAAGGGTAATGAGACATGCGCATGTGGTGGGCCAGATTTTTTGAATTCAATTGCGTAAACTTATGCTCATACGTCACCAAAAAATATTTTTACGTTTCATATAATCCTAAACTGATTGTAATTTTGTGTGATATAATTAAATTGTTACATTACGTATATTATTTTGCATAGGTTTTTTTTCGAAAAAATTTTTAGAACTAATCTTTATTCTTTCCATTTAGGATTACATGTAACTGTTGTATGTAAATCTGGCCAACCCCATTTTTCATAATAGCCATTGCATCCTAATAAAGTTGTTGTTCAATGTATCTTGGTCCCCTTATGTATGTTGACGATAATATACAGCATGTATTAAAGTAAAGTCCGAAAACCCACACTACCCTATAGTCTTAATTAATACAATATAAAAAGCTTAACACAATTTTTTAATCGGAAGCATGATAGCAAACACATGGTCAATTTATTATTGGAAAACGCACCAATCAGCGCGTTTTTAGAAAACAAGGGCGTCAACTATTGAACTGCTACGGGAAGACCAAAGGTCAAGTAGTCGTGTGAATAAGTCATCGTGATCACCGTGGCAGCAGCAGCAGCAGCAGCAGCGGAGTAGGTGGGTAGGGCTTGGCAGTGTTAGGAGGGAGAGTTACATCCGTCTTGCAGAGACCAAGGATAATAAGGTAGATATTGCACCAAATTGGGGTCAAGAAGGGCACTAAAAAGATTTGAAAATAATCCAAATTGTAGCATAACCAACAATATAAGCCATAGTTATGCATTTTTTTCTAAAGTAATTATGTTTACGGGAAGAATGACGAAATCCTCCTACTATTGAGCAATTGATCAGGTTAAAGTTGTCTATCGAGTGAAAATAATACTCGATCAGTGCAACATCTCGAATGAAAAAATTAAGCGCACTCAAATACTCTGATTTAAATAGATAAATAAAGACATGACAGAACAAGCTAATCAATGTATAAAACAAAGCACACCACAAAGACAGCGCCTCGAACAGTAATTTTCGGCGCACTTGTCTAGTTTTATTATTAATAATTATTAATTTTTAATATTATGATTAATGACATCTCTTCAGATCAGAAGATTGAGTCTTTATAAAAATTTCTATTGAGTAATAAATAATACTCGATCAGTGCAGCATCTTAAAAGAAAAAATTGAGCGCACTCGACTACTCTGCTTTGAATGAATGGAAGAAGACTTGATAGAAAAAGCTAATAAATTTATGAAATAGAGCGCGCGATAAATACAGCGTCTCAAACTGTGATTTTCGGCGCACCTGTCTAGTTTTATTATTAATAATTATTAATTTTCAATATTATGATTAATGACATTTCTTCAGGTCAGACGATTGAGTATTTATCAAAATCTCTATCGAGTAATAAATAATACTGGGTAACTGCAGCATCTTAGAAGAGAAAATTGAGTGCACTTAAATACTCTGCTTTGAATGAATAAAAAAAGCCTTAATTGAAAAAGCTAATCAAGTAATGAAATAGAGCGCGCCACAAACACAACTTCTCGAACATTACAAATCAAGGCGCTTGTCTGGTTTTATCATTGACAATGATAAATTTTACATATGACAATTTTAGAAAACTTTTTCGGACAGAAATTTGAGCTATTTTTTAATTCTTCATCTAGTAAAAAATGATATCCGACCAGTAAGCATCTGACATGAAAAAATTTAGCGCACTTGACTACTTTGCTTTGAATGAATAACAGAAGACTTGATAGAAAAAGCTAATTAATTTTCTGAAATAGAGCCCGCGATAAAGACAGCGTCTCGAACAGTGATTTTCGGCGTACTTGTCTAGTTTTATTATTAATAATAATAAATTTTTGATATTATAATAAATAACACCTCTTCAGGTCAGGAGATTGACTCTTTATAAAAATCTTCATCGATTAATAAATAATACTCGATCAGTGCAGTAGCTTAAAAGAAAATATTAAGTTCACTTAAATACTCTGCTTTAAATGAATAAAAGAAGACTAGATAGAAGAAGCTAATCACTTTATGAAATAGAGCGTGCGATAAAGGCAGCGTCTCGAACAGTGATTTTCGGAGCACTTGTCTAGTTTTTTCATTCATAATAATGAATTTTTAATATTATGATTCATGACATCTTTTCAGGTCAGGAGATTAGCTTTTTCTATCAAGTCTTGTTTTATTCATTCAAAGCAAAGTATTGCGTTGCGCTTAACTTTTTCTTTAAAGATGCTACACTGATCGAGTATTATTTATTACTTAATAAAGATTTTTATAAAGAGTCAATCTCATGACCTGAAGAGATGTTATTCATTATAATATTAAAATTTGATTATTATTAATAATAAAACTAGACAAGTGCGCCGAAAATCACTGTTCGAGACGCTGTCTTCATCACGCGCTCTATTTCATAAATTGATCAGCTTTTTTAATTGAGTCTTCTTTCATTCATTTAAAGCAGAGTAGTCGAGTACGCTCAATTTTTTCTATAAAGATGCTGCACTGGTCGAGTAGTATTAATATACTCGATGGAGATTTTTATGAAGACTTTATCTTCTGACCTAAGGAGATCTCATTAATCATAATATTGAAAATTAATAATTAATAAAAGAAAACTAGACAAGTGCGCTGAAAATCACTGTTCGGGACGCTTTCTTTGTGGCACGCTCTATTTCATACATTTATTAGCTTTTACTATCAAGTATTTATTTATTTATTTGAATCAGAGTATTTAAGTGCACTAAATTTTTTTATGCGAGATGTTGCACTAATGGAGTGTTATTTATCACTCGATAGACAACTGACATCTGATTAATTGCTCAAAAGGAGAAGGATTTCGTCATTCTTTCCGTAGAGCATAATTACTTTCAAAGAAAATGCATAACTAAGTCATATGTTATTGGTTATGCTACAATTCGAATTATTTTCGAATCTTTTTAGTGCCCTTCTTGACCCTAAGTCGGTGCAATGTCTACCTTATCAACCTCGGTCTCTGCAAGACAAATTTAACTCCCCCTCCTAATACTGCCGATTCCTACCCACCTACTTCGCTGCTGCTGCTGCTGCCACGGTGATCACGATGACTTATTGACACGCCCACTTGACCTTTGGCCTTCTCATTGCAGTTCATTAGTTGACGCTCTTGTTTTCTAATTACGCGCTGATGGGTGCTATTTACTAATAATAAATTGGCTTTATCTTTGCTATTATGTTTCCGATTGAAAAATTTTGTAAAGCTTTTTATCTTGTATTGATGAAGACTATAGGGTAGTGTGGTTCTTTGGACTTTATTTTATTACACGCTGTAAAATGATTTTCAATATTTTCATTGTTTTCAAAATTTTTCGCAATATTTAATGCACTATTCTCTTTTACATTAAACAAACTGTTATCGCATACAATTCCTTATTGTTTTTGAGTATTTCTCTAATAATTTAATCTGTTATCTTATAGCATCATATATGAATGCACTGCAAATCGTCGAGTTAATCTGCCCCCATACAATAATTGACCGCAATTTCTCACATTAGGTCGACAGGATAGTCTGTATGAATAATACTGCAACAATGTAAGTTCTATATTGTTATTCAAACGTTTTTTGAATAATTAGTACTCGATCTTTAATCACCTAATAAAAATATTATCAGAAAAACCATTGGGTAAACAAAACGAGATAATATATTCGGATATGTTTCTATTGCATAATTCTCTGGTAGATCTTTAGGGTAAATAGAAAGATCAAAATTTTCTGGTAATCCTCAATCAGAAACAATTATGGCACTTCATTTAGCTGTAAAAGGTATGTTGTAAGCATACGAGGTGTGTTCAAAAAGTACCCGGAATTTTCGTTTTTTCAAAAAAATATTTATTTATTCGTCTACATCAATGTGGTCCCCTTTAAAGTAGTCCCC
>JAPYYV010000482.1:0-44250 GCA_030522625.1 Copidosoma aretas
AAAAAACCAACACAAAGGGCCGCGCGCGACGTATATTTATACGCCGCGAGGAGAGGGAGCGTCGAAGCGCAGCCTCGAACAGTCGGACGTCGAGTGCAGCAACAGTTGCCCTCCGGCTTCCTCGCAGCTGCTGCCCTGTCGCTCCTCCTCCGCCTCCTCCTCCGCCTCCTCATCGCGGGAGCATGTGCACGTCCGTGTATTTTAAGTACACTCGCCCACGTATAGGTATTCATCGTACGGATATAAAAGCAGCGTCGCGAGTTGCTGGCACGCAGGCGCCGCCTACTGTATATAGGTATTACGTGCAGGGTGTGCCGGTGTGTGCGGCGCGGGCTGTGTCCTGTGTGTCGTAATGACCATTATACACTCCGATGCATGATTTGTATTTACGTTTACTCCTTTGGAAAACCCCCCGAGCTTTAAAGCTCGACTCGCGATGTTTTTTTCATGTTTCACGGATCGACGGGGTTGGGGGGCGATCGAAAGATCAAATGGGGGGATCCGCGCGCGCGTCTTATGCATACCCGATAAGTACAACATGTTATACATTGCGGAGGAGAAATGCATGGGCACCACGTGCAGGGGATGAAAGACCGGTACGTATGTGGCAAAACTGATGAATTTTCCGCGCCTGACGAAATTTCGAAACGTTGTCTCGAACGTGCTTTCAAATACTGTATTTGAATGCTTCGTTCAACAGGGAGAGGGGAGGAAAAAGTTGCGCAACGGCGATGATACGCGTTAATGCAGCGTACGATGGAAGAGAGAGTTTTGGCTAAAGTCGGTGGCCGGCGATTTATCAGTCTGAATTATCGCGCCGCGCGTATAATACAACTTTCAGTGCCTTTTTGATTATACTCGACTGGCAAAGGAGATCGGCCGATCGGTGCGGCCGCGTGTGTTTTCGACGTTGTCGATTGCAGTGCAGTGGGACGCATACGGGAATCGTCGGGCGGTTCGGAGGTTTTGTTTTGCGATCGACTTATATTACATTTTTTCGAGTAATCGTCAAAAAGATTCTCGTCCAACTTTGTTGATTCGATAATCACGGAGATCGGCGTCTTTTTTTCAATTGATTTACCGCAAGGATCAGTTGAGATATGAGATTAGATTTTGACCGGCGATAGACGCTTCCAGTTGAATACTTTATGATTTGTTTTTAATCGCGATGGCAGTAATTACTATTGGAGATTATTAGATTCCAAGTTTGTATATTTTATGAACGATTACATTAAATGGATCTGAAACAACTCTATAATTATATACCCTGCAATACAGCGTTATATTATCATGATCGGCATGAGTTGTTACTCACACATTCGAATTGCACCGAGAGAGAAAATCAAGTGATGCTTCAGATACGCGACAATTATTTCCCCTTGGTGCATTACAAGCGAATTTTCACCATACCACGGCAAGAATTAGTAGTTTTCGTCGCAAATGTGCATCTCCCCGAGGGCGCTTGAGAAGCAAGGCCCGAGGGACTGTTGGGATTCCCCTGGTCGGATGCACGTGAGTGGCGAATCCTATTTTTCCTACCGAGGGTTTACCAGGATTGCAAAAGTGCCCAAAAAGTTTCATTCATCCCATTTGGATTTTATTTAACGCACTATGTATTTTCTTCATCTTCGCAGTATACTGCAGTTGAGTTATGCATCGTTTAGCGCCAGGGGGTAGAAAGTAAGTTTTCAACCTGTCATACGAACTATTACGCAGCCGATGCACGTCACGGTTCTTATAAACTTAAGTAACAAGTACTTAGATGAATCATGGAAAAGGAAGTGAAAATAACGCGTACATGAAGATTCAACTGAATTCCGTATGCACTTACCCTATATTGTTTTTCAATATTTGAATTATCAGACTGCTTAGACATTTCTACTCCGCGGCTAATGGATTTTATAATTCACTCACATTCATCTGCCTAAAAATGTCAAAATATCGACTTTTTACCGAAAATAAAGTAACCTTACAGACGTCATGAATCATCGCCAAACAGCAATTCTGCCTCTAGGTATAAAGATACGGACTTGCCTATCGTTTGAGTGGTATGGACTCATTAAATTTTTCCTCACGACGCTATATTTATACATGCATGAGTCGAACGTTCGAAAAATGGTAATGAAGTCAACTGTTTAAGTATAGCGCGCTAGCTCCAACTCAGCTCTAGCTCCAGCACACACGTCCCTCTCACAGTCTCACCGCCAAAAATAAGCGAGCATATAATATTATTTTTAGTTCCCGTTGGACAATGCAGACCTATCTAGACTCTCTCTCTCTCGCATCACCCGGATATATTTTCATAAATATAATGTGCATGAAAGTATGGAGAGAGACGCTAAGTATGTGATAAAGCTGCAGAGAGACGAGGCGCGCGTTCGGAAGTTCATTTCCTCTTCTGCAGTATTACAGGCTCTGCATCACATCCTTAAAATAAAAAATAAGAAGCCTCGCCAAACTTGGCCGGTGACTCTTCCCCCTGACTCTTTCTGCCTCGAGCGCGTGCATGCAGTCCTTCTTACTCCTTTAGTCCTTTTGTGTCACATCTTTTTTTTTTCTCCTGCACTGCGTCGTGCGCCGCTATACATACTTATATATAGCTCCTCCGATAGTCCGATGGATTTTCAATGTGTGTGACGCAGTGACGCTATATGACTACCTATATGAGGCGAACGTGGTGGGGGAGTAGATTATATGTATAGAAGACAGTGAGGTACCGACGCCACCGACGATCGCTCGACAAGTCGACACTGTCGTGCATATAATTCAGTGGCAGTCAGTAGTAGATAAACGTCGAGTTGGAGACTTATAAGAGGACGGAGGGTGTTGTGTTGTTTATTGTCAAGCTTTGATTCGAGTGTATTGGTTGCTGCAGTCAGTGCCTGCAGGGCAGCACGACAGGAGAAGTAGCAGAACAGAACACTTGTACTTATAACGCTGCTGCTGCATGTAAGTACTGCACGCGACCTTATAACTATAATACTTAATACTTAAGTATAAGCAAAGCAGAGTGTGAAAAATAATACTCACAGCAGAAGAAGATAAGTAATCTTCCCCCGAGGACGGCGAGGACGAGGACTGCGGGTTGTCGTTGCAGAGTGTGTGTGTCAAACATTGGTGCGGTGGAGAGTACGGTGTGCCAAATGTCGCTCAGCGGTTTCGTCGAGTTCTTTCAGAAGGGAAAGGTAAGTGATGTAAGTAAATGCGTGCCTTTTTTGTTGTCTCGTACGTTCTCGAGGGGGTGTATTGTATCGGGGGTGTCTTTTCGAGGGATGCAGGGGCGAAGAGAAACGGGTTAGAACCCCGCGGTGCAGGTCTCGTCACTCGTGTCAAGAATTACTTTTTTTTTTTTGGAGGGAGATTTTGTTATTTTTCGTCATCGCAGTCACCTGTTCACTGTGCCGGAAGTTGTTATGACGGTGGCAGGTGTTGGTATTATACAGACGACAGCTGATCGTGCTGATCGCTCTATGTTTCATTTTTATTTTTTTTTTATTTTACAATGCAAGTGCGTTTTCTTCAGTTTAAAGTATTTTTATGAATTGTGTACTAATCGTTTTTCTGCACTTTCGACAGACCTTCCGCCCGAAAAAGCGGCTGACCCAGGGAACCATGAGGTATTCGCTCTACAAACAGGCCCAGGCCTCCCTCAACTCTGGAATCAACCTGCGCAACGTCGTCAAATTGCCACCAGGGGAGGACCTCAACGATTGGATCGCCGTTCATGGTGAGTGTTTTTTCGAACTTTTCCAAGTCCGCTTGCAACCCGTGAGTTCTCTCCTCGCGTCTTTTTCAAATTTAGCTCGGAAGTGATTTTTTTTAGCTGAAACAATTATTTACGACAAAAAACTGGACGCATATTATAAAACGCTTGGCCTCAGCAAAAATGCCACGAGACGATTATTTAACCGCGTATTTTTCCCTCTCGCGAGTTGATATTAATTTTAGAAATCAGGTCAGTTTTGCTCCCCCTTGTATATGCTTGCGCGTCTATGGCTATGTTTTAAATATTGTTATGTAACTAACTATCCGTTCCATTATTTTGTACACATATTTTTTATTTCATAAAAAAATATATTAAATTTTTTCCTTCGAATTAACTCAATAGTTTTCATACGTTTATCAGCTAATGAGGCGATAATGACTTCCAGGCAAGAATTAACACCGATATAAATGAACAGTCCGGTAGCGTGGTTTTTTTCTTCTTCTTTTTTCTATACTCTTTGTTTAACTTCACGCCATTTTTAGTTATCGACAGCTCACTATGTTTATACTTTTGTACTGCTTGCAGTCGTGGATTTCTTCAACAGAATTAATCTCATTTATGGTACAATATGTGAGTTTTGTGACTCAACTTCCTGTCCGACAATGAGCGGCGGAGCTCGCTTTGAATACTTATGGGCGGACGGTGATAAGTATAAGAAACCAACGGCACTTTCCGCGCCGCAGTACGTGTCTTTGTTAATGGATTGGATCGAAGCGCAAATTAATAACGAAGCGCTCTTCCCCGTGTCGACAGGTAAAAATTCATCCGTCCAGCTCCTTTGTTATTCTGTAGTAAAAAGTTTTTCTTTACTATCATAAAGTTTTATTTTTACAGATGTTCCGTTTCCCAAGACGTTTATACCTCTTTGTCGAAAAATATTGACGAGATTATTCAGAGTGTTTGTTCACGTCTATATTCATCATTTCGACAGAGTAATTACCATTGGAGCAGAACCTCATGTCAACACGTGTTACAAGCATTTTTATTACTTTATTACGGAATTCGATCTGATAAATCATAAAGAATTGGAGCCATTAGCTGAAATGACCGCCAAAGTATGCAAAGACGCGGCATCTTCGAAACACTCGGTATCTGGAAGCGTGGCCAGTAGATAGTCGTAATGCGTGCGTTTCTCCGATGCACTGCGATAATAGATAGGATTTCTCTAAAGTGCTTATACATATACTTCAAACCTCTTACAAATGTATATAGATACGAGCATTTACAAATTCATTGACTGCCATAGGATACTTATTGTCTTTATTGGGTTTGGTAACTTTTTGTAACGTTATTTACAAATCGTATGCAACTTGTTTAGATGTATTTGTAAATTTTTGATATTATGCTACTAGATGTTAAGTACTATCTAGTCAGTGGTCAGTCAATTAGCTGTATTGACTTTTCATCGGGCATTTAATGAATGAGACATGTAATTTTAAGAAAAAGAATGTAATAAATTTTTTGCAATTAATAACAAAAATGTTAAGATTTATTCAAGGGCAACATTGTTTGTTTATTTTCATGTACTTGAAATTATTTACAAGAATAACAGTGGAAAAGAATTTTGTTATTACTTCATGTCGACGTCGTTGTACATCTTACTGTACGTTCGATAAATTTCATAATCGACTATTTTTCAGATCAAGGGAGATGATCAAACTACTATCAATCGGTTGTTAAATTAACGCTTTATAAATTAAATTACTACTTAAAAAATTCAATTTTCACTGTTTCAAGCGGAAACGTCTATAACAAATGGTAATGGTTGAGTAATTTTTACAAGGATAAATTTAATATCTCAGCCAGTACATTTGACTTCTGATTACGGTGTAATCGGTCAAATTCTCAATTGGACCGACTCCTGCAACAACCGGGCACTGATCGTAAATGTATTTCATACCTGCGTCTTGAACAGTTCTAGCCGTAACACTCTGAAAATGAAGATTCAATAAGAATAATCCACGCAGGTAAAGGATGAAAAGTATTGAAATTCAGAAAACTTACGTCTATTCTGGCCTCGAGCTCGTGAAGAGGAATCCGCCGGTTGTAACAGAGCATCTGCCTGCCAATATCCTCACAGATAGCGGTAGTGCCGTCAAGTTGCAGAAGCATGTTCGTTTTCAGGATGTTCTTTGCCCTCCTGACCTCCTTCTCGGTAAGCGACGTGCAAATTCTCATCCACTCCTGCTGAATGTTCCAGACCATGTCCTCGCATTGCATCGGCTCGCAAACGAAGTAGACTCCCCACAAACCAGTATCCTGTCAAAAAATGAAAAATGATTGTTAAAAGTAGATAGGTTTTATATTGATCATCTAACAAACAGCTGTTCAACGTTACCTTGTAACACGTGTTGAAGCTTTGGAAGCTGTGGCAGAGTTCACCAGACGCGGCGATTCTGGCGAGGTTCGTGGCGTTGTTGGAGCCACCACCCTGACTGCGATCCCAAGCTCCCATCAGAGTATTGGCGACCATGAGGGGAATGTTGTCGGCTTCGCACCAGCCAGCACCTGTTCATTAAATTATTAAATAAGCTTCTCATGCTTAGCATGTAGACGAGATAACGTTACCTTCGACGGCGAGGGCGATGTGGGCTAGAGGCATCGAGTCGTCGCGAACACGAATTTCCGAGCCTGTGTAGCGGCAGGGCATGTTGACTGGTGGGATCGTGTCGTAGACGGGTCCAGTCATTTTGCCAAAGTGCTGCTCGGCCAGCTGAGTGAGTTGTTCGTGGTTGACGCCACCGGCTCCTGCAAGGACGAATCTGGGAGGGCCGTAGTTATTCTTCAGGTAGTTGAGAAGGTCCTTCCTGGAGATGGTTTTGATGTTCTCGGTGGGTCCAAGTATCGTCCTACCAAGAGACGTTCCCTGGTAGGCTGTGGCGTGTAGATGATCAAACACCACCTCCTGCAAGTTGGTTTCGACCTCTTGCATCTCCCTGAGGATGACTCCTCTCTCCCTTTCGATTTCACTCTCTCCGAGCTTGGAATTCTGAATGATGTCGCTGAGAATCTCTACAGCCTTGGGCACATCCTGGGTCAAGCACTTGGCGTAGAAGACCGTTTGCTCCCGACTTGTGTAGGCGTTCAAGTGTGAACCCATGTTTTCGATCTCCAGCTCGAGATCAGTTTGGGACCTCTTGGCTGTGCCCTAAATCAATAATAAGATTTGTACAATTCAAATAAATGCTCTGCTCTGCGTGAAAGCACTCAACCACCATCCCACAGAGATTAATGTAAACAAAATAACAACCAATTTAATTACCTTGAAAGCCATGTGCTCCATGAAGTGAGCCACTCCATTGTTCTCGTCGTTCTCATACCGACTCCCGGCGTCGATCCACAGGCCAACTGTGGACGTAGCAGCACCGCTGTCCTCACTGGCCACTCTCATGCCATTGTCGAGAACCGACACTCTGGTCGGCGGCTGGTTGATCAGTGCCTCCTTGAGACTGGGCACAGCTGTGGTCGATCGCCACTGCTTGGATACCTGTGAAATCGGATGACAGTAGAATTACAAGGACAAACAACAAGTTGGTCCAAGGGGTGCGTGCAGGGGAGCGGGCTATAGGTTAGAGTCGATGGGGCCGCCAGAGCAGTGGACCAGGTCATTGCTGACGCTCCAGAGGATCGAGGACGGAGCGTCCAACGCACGCAGGGGCGAGTTGAAGCTTAACGACCGGAAAATCGCGCAATTTCGAAGTTATTGTGCGGCATTACGTAAGGAAGTCGGTGCCGTCAAACGGGCCCCGTTAACGGACGCCCGGGCGCCCGACGTGCTTCGACAAGACCGCGAGACGTCCTCCAGGGGTCAAGGATCGCGGGGCACGCCGAAGCGAGTGACTCACCATGAAGTATCCATTCCTGTCGGCGATCTTCCGCAGAGCGGAGTTGATTCTGAGCAGACGGATCGCCATTTTTTCGCCCGAGAAGAGTGTCAGCAGCACTGCATGCACCAACAACTCCAACAAGGCTGAACAAGGCAACAAAAAACGCCTGCACGGACAGTGACCGTTGCTGAACGGATCGAGACCGTCAGCGCTCAGCTGTTGCGTACTTGTTTGCGCATTTCGTGTCAGTTTGTCAGTTTGTGACGTTTGTGTGTGTGCGAATCGGCCAAGTGTGATTCAGCGAATGCACATTTTTGGCAGATTACGTCTACTGCGTATGTAGGTACTTAGCTCTTCTTGTTTCGACACTTTCGACGCAAAAACGAAATTCTTGTGCTCGGATCGAGGTTCTCTGTTTTGGTTTCTTCTTATACTCAACTGAGAAAAGGAGAACACTTCCTCATGTTAATGTCACGTTGTTTTGTGCCGAGGTAGAAGGATTGTGACAAGAGTCTATTATTCACTTCGCATTTACGATCGTTGATTTGTTCAACTACAGATTCGATCTTATCCATAAATGCTGCAGAGTTGCGCCATCGATTAAAAATACATCGTACACAGTAAGTACGCAACAGTAACCTCTAAACATTTATTGTGCAGCTCGTGTCATGAATGCATCTCCAATTTAGCATCGTTTGTAAAACCCACAGATAGACACAAGCAGCAGCAAACATGTCGTCGTCCGAGGTTTCCAGGACACCTTTGCCAGCTGATCTGCTTCCGGAGTGCTGGAATCAGGATGAGAGAATGAAATCCCTGTACGCGCCGTTCAGAAATCGAGCTGTCAATCCTGAGGACTGGAATTCAAAGTACAAGTTCTGGAATGGGTTCATCAAGACGTGGGCGAACCACCACGCCTGCTGTAGTTTCACCCTGACAGATTTAAATACGAATTTCAAGAGGAACGGGTGCAGTGCACTCTGCTTGGCCACAGTTTTGCAGGAGTTGTACAGGTTAGTTTAGCGCTAATTGATTAATTTTTGTGTTTTTTTGAATCATAAACTAAATAATGTTATCATCATTTAGAAACGGGGAAGTCGTTTTAGAGTCGAATTTTCTGAAAGAACCAAACAATTCGTGGGCTGGCTGGACCGTTGACGTACTTGTCAAAAAGCCGATCTCGTGGTCTTTTTCAAAAGTGGTAAACTACATGACTGAGCCTGTCATCGATCCAGAAACCAAGTACATCCACCTGGCTACTGTCAAAGAACTGGCAGCAATAGTGCTGTCGACAATTGACAACAAGAGGGAAAACACACTGTTTTCGCTGTCCGAGCTGCTGAAAAATTGTAGAGAAAAAAGTGGCAACAACAGAATAACTGAGAGCAATCTCAAGCTGGCTCTAATTTGGCTGAGAAACACAAAGCGAGCTGCGTTCCGAGATTGCCAAGACGACGACAGAAACGAGCTGCTTGTCAAAATTTCTCCTAAAAACGTAGAACAGATTTCAGATATTGACGAAGGTGTTCACAAGCTGCAGCAGCAGGAATTCATGCTCATAAAAAATGTTGAACAACTAGAGAGGGAGAGGAATGAGATTATTGAAAAAGCAAAATCGTCGTTGAGTGGTGGACTGAAACAGGTGGCAAAAAGTTTCTTACGAAAGAAGCACGAACTTGATAAATGTATTGAAAAAAGAAGCAATGCCTTGCATAATGTTCAGAGGCTTCTGGTGAGAATCAATGATGCCAGATACGATACGGATACTTTGGAGGCCTACAAAGCTGGCTGCAATGCTCTGAAGAAGTTTGAGGATACTGGCCTCACTGAGGATAATGTTGCTGATACCATGGACAATATGGCTGAGGTATTTAATTCTTCAAATTTTCTTTTAAATCTTTGTTATGGAAATTAAAATACCATTTCAACTCTTAGGTGCTGGATGAATTAAAGGATGTACAAAATGTAATGGCTCAACCCATTAGTACTACCTCAGAATCAGACTCTGAGTTGGAAAAAGAACTAGCTGACATAATGGCTACCGACGACTTTAACGATTTGGAAAAGAGTTTTAATAAAACATTTGACTCTGTAGAATTACCCAATTTATCGAAATTAGGTTTACAAGGCATGGCATCGTCATCATACGCTCAGTTTTTTCACGGGTAACGTTTGAAAAAAACTAACACTCTTTATTATTTTACAGACGTATCGTTGCCCACAAATACTTTGACAAAAGAACTGCAGCCTTCACAACCGTAATTCACTGTGGATTCAGTTAAAACATTATCTTTAAGGTAAATAAACCATCTATCAATAAAACCTTCAACTTTCAAGTCATTTTATTTATTGAAACTTGAAAACAAAACATCATCAGTCTTAAGGAACAATGACTAGCTTTCATCGTAAACTAAAAGAAAGTCTCATTCCATGAAAAAAAAAAAAAAAAAAAAAAAAAAAATTAACAGAACGATCGTTAGCTTCGTATTGCCTCAGACTTGTATAACAATATCAATGAACCAAAAGTCAAATCTCAATCTTAATCTCGAATTGTTTCAGCTAGCGAATCGAAACGAGACGAAAGAAAAAGCACATCCAACAGTCCAGTATAGTCCGATCTCGTTGGCCAGCCGCATGGTATGTATACCACCGAAACAAGCACACCGTTCACAAGCAGGCCCTCATCGGCCTTCTGGTCTCGACGCGCAGTATCACGTCCTGTATCCACTCCATGTGGCTCGACACCCTCGTGTACAGCGAGTACGCGTAGCTGTCGCAGGTGCGCACGGCTCCGACCTTCGTTGCCCCGATCCCGACGCTCACGATGCCGCGCAGATACCACTTGTTGTCCGTCTTGAACACCAGTCCGCCCCCACTGTCACCGTCGCACACCGACGAGCCTGTAAATAAACAACGGTGGATCACGTTGGCCGTTTGTTACTAACACACTATCGAATCTTCCTGATGTATGGTCTCGATCTATTAAAATTCTCAATTTTACAAAGCACTAAAGAACACGTTCATCATTCCTCAACATACACGCGCGCACTCACCGTTCGTATAGCCGGCGCAGAACTTGTCGATCGTTATGTACTTGACGCTGTCGGACGCCAGACTGCTCGACTTGCACCTGTGCAGGGGAATGTACGGGACGGTTATCGTCTGGAGGATGAAGCTCGAGTCGCCCACGGCGGTCCTGCCGAAGCCGGCGACCCTGCCTTTATTGCCAGCCTCGAGTGCCGCCTGGTCGCCCACCACGCTCACGTCCAGACAGACCGGCATTAGGATCGAGCTGAAGACGAAGGCCTTGTCGACCTCCAATATGGCGATATCGCTCGCGTAGTTGCCCTCCAGGCCCAGATAGTTGCACACGACGTATATGTTCTTCACCTACGGGACAGCGTGGCGTTAATAATCATTGCACAACGATTCAGCGTACCGGCAGGTAAATAAGAATAAAGGCTTCTTACCCCGGCCTTCTTAACGGTGAGGGGGTTGTGCAACTCGAAGTCGTAATCCCTGAAGACGTTGCCCGCAGCGACGAAGAACAGTGAGGCCGGTTCGACGTGTTTCTTCGTCTGACAATGTAAAATTATTTATTGCAGAAGAAATGAATACTCTAAGGAAGTTTGTGTTTGATGCCAAATAATCGGTGGCACTGTAGTGCCAAAAGTAAATAGGAATCCATCCACACTGCCTGGATCCATTATTAAATAACGCGATTGTTGAAAGCATCAGTGCGAATAATAATGGACCCAGGCCATGTCACACAGATTCTCACGAATGATCCCACCTCGTCGAAAACGCAATGAGCCGCGGTGATGAGCAGGTTCTCGCGGATGATCGTCGCCCCGCAGATGAACTGCTTCTCGGCGTTGACGGCCTTGTAGAGGGTCGCGTGCCACGGGAACTCGGCCACGTTGGCGCTCGTGCCGTTGACGACCAGTGGCTTGCCGCTCGCGGTCGACGGCACGCCGCAGACTGTCGAAACACTTTGGATCAGTCGAAAGCTCAACACACACGTGCTTCGTATTGTACGCACCCGAGACGCACTTGATGGGCTTGGGCTCCCACTCGCCGGAGGCGTTGCACTTGACTGTGTCCCGTCTGGTGAGGTCGGCCGTGTCCGGGACGTAGCTGTTCCGGCAGGTGAGCTCGGCTATGGTCCTGATGGGCGCGGGACTGTCGCAGGACACCCAGCCGTTCTCGGACGTGCACTTGGCCTCCATGGCCGCGGAGCTGAGGGCCGGGCACTTGATGGTCTCGCACCTGGGGATTGTCGACCATTTGCCTTGGAGGCCACAGAATACGTCCATGGGCCCGCTGAGCCTGTAACCGGCAGAACACCGGAACACCAGCTGCGTGCCGGGATCGAGTTGTCGGACCCCGTTTCGAGGCCTGCACTCGTTGCCGTTGGGACAGAGGCTGCTCTCGAGCTTCCACTGGCCGTTCTCGGGCTGCGCGGGCACGTCGCACGTCTCCTTGGCCGGGACCGTCGGTCTCTGGGTCACGGGATCGACGGGCCGCTCGGTTTTGCCGTCGTTGCCTTTGATGGTGTTAGGATTGGTGTTAGGATTGGTGTTATTAATACCCATGCAGCGGGAGACCGTTGCGGTTATTCTTACCGTTATTGCCCGGCTTCGGTTTCGATCGTCCGCACAGCTCGCTGTCCTCGTCGGAGCCGTCCGCGCAGTTGATGATCCCGTTGCACTTGAGGTTGGCGTCTATGCAGGCGCCGTACCGGCATTGAAACGCGTAGCCCGGGCAGCTTGAGCAGCAACAACGTTTAAGTTTATTTTTTTTGTTCGTTCATGTATTTTTTTTGTTCTACCTCTAATAACGTCTTGACTATAAGTGCTAATCGTTCTAAATGAAACTATGATACTTATATGTTTGGGATAAGTTGTAACCAACAACGCGTTAAATATAAGGGATGTGCTTGAATGCGTGTAAAAAATGTAAAATTTCGAGTCCATCTGTTGTCATAACATCTTTACTGTTTCGAGAGAAAGTATATATATATATAAGTACATGGCCGTTATGATATGTAATGGCGCTCACACGAAATCGCCACAGGCCTCGGCCGTCTCGTCCGACCTGTCCCTACAATTGACGGCGCCGTCGCACAGCTCGGTCCTGGCGATGCACTGGCCGCTCTTGCACCTGTACTGGTCGCTCTTGCAGCCGCCGTTGCTGCCCGAGACCGGTACCACTTTTTTGCAGTCCAATTCGTCGCTGCCGTCGGCGCACTCGGCTACCCTGCAGACGATGAATGTTCAGTAATTACTCGTTTTAGTTTAAGTACAATTACCTATAGCTATAAATTGTAACTCGATGCTTTACAAAGACCATACGCATAATTTATGGACCTTCGTTTTGTATGTTTATCCAAAACAGGAAATATAACTTTTTACGCATAGAAATCACAGTGATTACTTCCTTACTTTCTAATATTCAAACGTAATTTTAATTTTTACCGAACGATTAATAATTTTAGAACTCCAACTTACCCGTTGCACTTTGCGTTCCCGTCCACGCAGGCACCATAGCTGCATCTGTGTGTTAATTTGCGTAAAATGTACACACCATTTTAAATGTCATCTTGGAAGTATATCTTTTTGTTCATTGGTTCGGATAAAATCTCAAATTTATTGATTAATAAAATTTTACCGGAAACTGCGCGAGCTGCAGGGCGCCGTGTTGTAGCACTCCTGGAAGGTCTCGTCCGAGCCGTCGTTGCAGTCGGTCTTGCCATCGCAGACGCGGTCGTTTGGGATGCAGTGGCCGCTCGTGCAGCGAAACTCCCGGGTGCTTTCGTCGGGTGCGAAGGGGGATTTGTTAGTTTGATAGCGAATGGTTTTTTTTGTTTTTTTTTTGTTTTTGGGTATTTCACGCCCGAGTGACTTACTTGCAAGTGATTTTGTTGGTTTGGAACTCTTGGAAGCGAGATTGCTGGCTTTCAACGCTCGCTAAGGGGAAGCAGTGAATTAAATGCGGTATATTTTGTTTTGTGAAAGATGTATTTCTGATGACTCGTGGCTCTGTTGACTGTAATAAATTATACATGTACGTATGTACATACATCGCGGGTTTGACAGCGAATCTCGTCCTTTTTATCATCGATTGCATTAATCATAATCTCCGTCTGGATTTTCCAAGCTACTACATTACAAATATATATATCTGTACATAATTCTCCGAAGATACCAAGCTCAAGGTTTGACTGCGAGTTACACTGAATCGCGGCTTATCATCAGCACAGTTGGTGACCCCCGTTCGACCCATCGATCGATTTTTTTCGCATAAGTTGTACTTTTTTGTTCAATCTTCGCTCGACCGAGAACGCTAATAATTCCGAGCAAGTGATATTCTGTACTTGTTGACAAAAAACTTATTTACGATAAAAAATGCACAGTTTTCACCATGTGTTAAATCTCGCGAATCGAGCGAGCCGTGTTTGCTTAAACTTCACGCCGAAACGAGCTCACGTAGCCGAATTAGGCACACTTGCGGTTCGCCGTGAACCGGGGAATCGCGCGAATTAATTACTCACGCGAAATTACAGCGATTTATCTTATTGATTTTCTTTTTTATTTCATGCGCGTTACGATACTTTGAGAAAATATGGTACACCTGGAAATAATACGCGTGGAATAAAACGGCGAATCTTGATTCAATGATATTCGCGCGCGTCCTTGGATCGATAAAAAAATGTTGTAAAAATGTATTGTTAAAAAAAAAAGCTTCTTGGTATTTTTTCATTAAAATAACGTCGACCGCATCACCCAATGTGTACACGAACCGCGTTATTTCCCACGCGTATTTTAATCTGTACGTATACACTTATGATGGTAATCGAGCGAAGAGTACGACGAGTTTCACGTAAGAAAACACAGATGATAATGCATATATTATAACAATCCGTGTGCTCGGATGTAAGTACGCAATATTGAGTCGCGATTTCTCGCAGTATTTCGGGAAAAATAATATTTTCTCTCGATCGCGCTGATATGCACGCAGGTACGATGCATACACACTTTAACGGTGTTATTTCTCTTCGAGTTTCCTCGTTTACGTAAATAACGGTATATACGTGTATATATTATACCTATACACATATTCAAAGACGATGCTATGTGCGGAATCGATTTGTGCATGCAGTTTTAAGTTATTTTTTAATGACACATCCGTATTGTGTGCCGATCGGTGTCCAATACAATTATATACACCGATGTGCGAGAGTACCAGAGTAACTAAAAAGAGTATAATCCACGCATCAGAACTAAAATTCAAAGTTTCAGCCAAAAAATTGAATCCGTAACGAGAAAAATTAGAGAGGCCGTGCAAATTATCGATGGACCATGAATTAATGTGTCGACTAACCGCAGAGCGCTAGAATTACCACCGCCAGCCAGCAGCAACTGCCCGTCATGTTGCGGCGAAGGATACACCGTACGGACTATTTAATTTCCTTTCAAACGATGCAAGTATATGGGCACAAAACTCCACGCGCCAGTAACTTTTGCTTATCAAACGCGCACTTTCCCACTCGGCCTCGGGAGGCTAACTGCCTTGTGATGTATAGTATCCGCGCGGCTCTGCGATCTCTGCATCTCATGATGCGAATGAGACCTGTTCGAGAGAGATACAGAGAAGGGAGGGGGGGAGGAGCGGTGTGCCGAAATTGTTGTTGTTGTTAATTATAATTTTTTTTTTTGGAGGCCCGCTGACGTGGCTTTTTTTTTCAGTGCAAGTATATACCGATCGGCTGGTTATCGTTGGGATTCTCAACGAGCGATTGGACGAATATGCTCGGTCTGTTTTCGGAGATTCGGATCGTTTCGAGGAAAAAGGCTTGATTTTCTTGATTTTGCTCGAGAAACAATGAATAGCCCTGCGATGTTTCCTTGTTTGCATTCAATATGTCTCGGTCTCTCGTCTGATTTTGAAACTGTTCAATCAAGCGTAAGAACGTTGTCTGAAATTTTATACATCAGTTCGGATGAGGTTTTGATGTAAGCTGACTTGGAAAGTTGAATTTTTTTATGGAAACCGCAATAATATATTTGTTGAATTACAACAGTTGCTTTTTCTTTGATTATAATGAATGACGAGACTCGAGGTGTTTTGGCGAAAAAATTTATTTGTCCTAATAAATATATAATTATAGTGTACAAAGAAAAAATATCTTTAGATAAAAACAATCATAACTTATTAATCGTCAAAGGGGCCGTCTTCTTTTTCTTCTTTGTTCTCCATTTTTGTCTCGTCCCACAGACCATAGTCTGTCGTAGTGAGCTGTGATAACCATGTAAGCATTCTGAAAAAATATTTATTGTGAAATAATTTACGTGAATAATTATTAATAAAAATACGGAAAAATCTGCTAAAGATCGATACTAAATCAATACTGATAAGACTTACAAAAGGAAAAGTTAACTTACGACTTTTCGTTGATTTCTGAGTCGATAACGTGCTTTAAAATGTAATTTTTCTCGAAATCTTTGATTTCTTCCTCACAGTCGGCCCAGTCGAGTCTCTCGTGCAAACCGTCTTTACCATACCTCTCATTGTAATAATCATAATGTACCTAAAGAAAATTACAACTTTCATACATTTCAACTACATATTTCCCAATGATCTAAGATACATTTTTTTCAAACATATGCTCACAATATTTAACATAAGTCCTAAGCTTGGAGCTCTGGTAATGATATATTTTGGAGTATCAAAAGATTGATTAAAATCTTCTACTGTCGCAATATTTCTCATGACTCCAATGATCATGGATACCATTTTTCTGATTTGGTGCATCATAAAACTTTGGCCTTTAACTTTGAGAGTCATGAATTCTATATTACTAACAACAAAAGGCTCTTCTGCTTCAAAACTCATTATATAACGTCTCGCTCTTGGATCTAATGGTAATCTGTTAAGAAAAAGTAATTGTTTAAATACACTGAACCAGCAGATAACTATGGTTAACTTACATTTTTGTTGTGTAGTTGTGAAAATTTTTCGTCCCTTTAAATTTTTTCAGTAATGCAGATACTTCTTCCTTTTTATCTTTAGGCAATCTATACTCGTGATACGGTTTCCCATCGATGAGAGAAAGTTTATCCATCCTTTCAGATATCCTATCGTCCATACTTTCATATGTTTTTTTGAAAAATTCCATGTTTTCTGGTGCAAATGCAAACGTTGGCATTGTGTAAGAATATGTACGTGCGTTGCATTTTGATTTACAATTAAATCCTTTTGTCACTCTTTTTATTGAAAATACCTTAATATTTTCAGGCAAATGTTCGTTTATACTGTCTTTAGATGGATTTTCAGCTAAAGTATATAAATAAAATGATGGTAATACATTTTTATGAATAATAATAGTTAAATCCTAGGATTAAAAAATGTACCCCAACTCACGCAATTTGAGACTAACAACTTGTCTGACAGCAGACACTCCCTTGTCTGTCCTAGCTGCTCTTTGGAAATTTATATTCTGAATGACCTCAACAGCTTGAGAGGTAATCAGATTGGCTTTGTACATTGCTTTTATCAACTGTTCCTCAATAGTATCTATTTTCGGATTCCTTTGCATTCCATAATAATCTTTGCCAAGGTATCCCAGCATCATTGCATAGTTTCTCCTTTTTATCCTAACAAAAGGTGCATCTTCATCTTCAGTTTTCTGTTTTTTTGCTTCGCCATTAGTCTCATCTTCCAAGGGTCTTTTTTCTGCTTGATTTGAATCTTGCGATGCTTCATTTGTTTCTGTCATGGTATCTAACTTAGTTACTAGTGTGCCAGTGAATTTTTTACCTGATTAAAAAAAAACATAGTAGAAGACATAAAATACGAGAAAACAAGAAAAACACACTTTGTTACATTAATGACAGGATGTTGCGAGTCAGTGTACGTATTTTTTATTTGAAATTTAGTGAAATTAATATAATGGTGAGTAACGAACATAGAAACATGTAATAAATTGTACGGCAATAAAAAAAAACAAATAAAATACACATGTTTATCAGAGGTTAGAAAAGTTTTAAAATTTGAGCAAAATTTCCTTACAGATTGAGAAAACGCTACTGAGAAGTTCCTGAGGTTTGCTTAAACGTAGCATTTATTTCGAAAATATTTACACTCCAAACCGTTACAATTAAAAACTATCTACGCTGTAAAACATTTATTTATATGCACCATTATCAATTATTATTGCCTGTAGGCGACAATCATACACACATGATACCGCAGAGTTCAGAGTGCATATGCAGACGACGACAGTGACGACGCAGCTGTCTATAGGGTAAGATCTAACCTTACCTACATTTTACGAATATATATAGTATGAGAGGATTTCGTGATTCGTTTTTTTTGTCATAATTATAACCGACAATCAAACAATCAATTATTTAAGAAAAACAGTAAAAAAAATAAAACCAACAAAAATATTGCAAAAACTAAAAAATTATTGAAAAAAAATAAACTTGTCAATTGTTATTCAAATAATCGATGAATCGTTGATATTTCGCGCTTAAGAGACAAAGAGACTGATCACTGAGAGAGAGAAATAAATCTCTCAACTCAAGTGTGTTGTTGGCGCCGGACAGAATCGGTATTCGGTGCTTTTTTGTGTGTTTCTTTGAAAGTATTTGATTAAATCTTGTAAGCATGGCATCGGAGCGCTACAGCTTCTCACTCACAACTTTCAGGTAATTACCTTCTACGTTTTTACACTTTATTTGATGTCTGTATGATGGTAATTTTGCGAGGAAACAAAATCGTAGTCATTGTTAACATAACCTCGGGTCTAGAATGACAAACACTTTTGTTAATTTGTAATTAAGAATTATTTGTTGACGATTTAATAAAATTTAAATTGAAAAGATTTTCTTTTTCAATGGAGATTTATTTCTATGTTTTGTATTAAATATAGTAAGAACAGATGAACCAAAATTTTACAGTGCCTTTTAAATTTGATGACTACTAAGTTTGTGCTATTTTGAAGCACATGAAGATCCAAAGCGTTAGTTTAATGCCGTACATTAATTGTAATAAATAAAATCCTGTCCTCACTGATGATTCAGAAGTTTATTATTCTTTCGAATTAGTATGACCTGTGATAATAAATTAACTATTCTTTATATTTCAGTCCGTCTGGGAAGCTTGTCCAGATTGAATATGCCTTGGCAGCAGTGGCAGCCGGTGCTCCCAGTGTAGGAATCAAAGCAGCAAATGGTGTTGTGTTGGCGACAGAAAACAAACACAAATCAATCCTTTACGATGAGCACAGTGTGTCGAAAGTTGAAATGATCACACGATATATTGGTATGGTTTATAGTGGAATGGGACCTGACTACAGATTGCTGGTTAAGCAGGCACGTAAAATGGCCCAACAATACTACCTGGTTTACAAAGAACAAATTCCTACTGCCCAGCTAGTACATCGTGTTGCTATGTTGATGCAAGAGTACACTCAATCTGGGTAAGGATATTACTTTTAAAATTGTTGTATTTATTTCTTATGTCTGAACAATGTATTTTGATCTCACAAAGTGGTGTGAGACCGTTTGGAGTGTCTCTGTTGATTTGTGGATGGGACAAGGGAAAGCCCCACCTATTCCAGTGTGACCCATCTGGTGCCTACTTTGCCTGGAAAGCAACTGCTATGGGCAAAAATTATGTTAATGGCAGAACTTTCTTGGAAAAGCGCTACAATGAAGATCTTGAATTGGATGATGCTGTTCATACTGCGATTTTGACCCTAAAGGAGGGCTTTGAGGGTCAGATAACGGAAAATAACATTGAAGTTGGTATTTGCGATGCCAACGGTTTCAGAAGGCTAGATCCCTCGAACGTAAAAGATTACCTTGCCAACGTAATTTAATAACTCATATTTTCGATATTTATCACGTTTGTAAGATTGTATGCATTTGATGAACACAAATGGAAAAAATAATTTAAAATTTTGAAAATAAATACTGTTTCTTTTATATTCTAGAAGTACCTACTGAAACTTGTTTTGCCTTACAGCCATGATTTCGATTGAGTTAATAATAAGAGTTATAATTTTTACTTTTCTTTATTTTTTGTTTTTTTCGTATAAAAAAACTATTAAACAGTTACCAAAAACTACTATTAAAAAAAACGTCTACGTTCTTTGTAAATTTTTTTTCTTTTGTTATTAAAATCACATTTTATGAACACACTTAGAGGAGACTCCTTGATCGAAAAACAAACGTAATATCGTTTCGAGGTTCAAGGCCACACAGTTTTCTCTATCCAGTCCAAATAGTGATAAACTCTTGTATACACTCCAGGTGTTACACTGCCGCAAAGTTTTCCAAAGGTTGTGACGCCCAAGATGTCGTACATGCATTCTTCCGAGACGCTGTAAACCATCAGTGGACCACCACTATCGCCCTGTGTGCAAAAAAATGCAAAAATTTTAGTTTATTGCTGAATCAAAATAAATATTCATATACTTTTTCCCACGCACCTGACAGGTGTCCTTGCCGTCTTCTCCAGCGCATAGTTGTGTCTCGTTATCCAGACCGTTAGGAAGCCTAGTACCCTCGTTTGTGAAATATCCTTTGCACGTGTCATATGACACGATAGGTAATGTCACCTTTCTAAGGTCGGCGGATCCTTTCTCATCGACTAGAGATACAAAATTTTCAATAATTTTTCAATTTCTTTTGTCGCTGTTGGTCCATCATATGTATTAGTGCATGATTTAATTGTTAAGTTAAGGACAAATATAATTTCAGCGACATTGGATGCGCGAAAAGTGACCGATTTAATTCACATTTAGACGATAAAATAACAGGTACTCACACCAGTCGACGATCCCCCAGCCGGCTGTGACAGTCTTCTCGCCGGGCTGGATGTTAGGGTTGAGCGACAGACAAGCCGGCCTCACGTACGCGTCGAACGTCACTGGACTGTCCATTTTTATGAGGGCGATGTCATTGTACTGCGACGGACGCTTATAATCAGGATGCCTGATGCGCTGGGAGACGCGTCGATTCTGGGGTCTCGCGTCGTCTGTCGTGCTCTCCAGGTTGAGGTCACCCACGCGTACGTACTCAGCATATCCCCTGAACCAAACGAAAAACAGTTTGGTATTAGCAAAATAATACTGACCACAGGGCAGACTCTGACCAAGTATAGAAATCGTCGTGTGAGTAATGGGTCGTATACTTAATTAATAGTAGAACAAAGCTTCCTCAAGAACTAGTCTTCTACTTTTTATTTTTTTTTTTTTTTTATGTTAGTTATACATAAAAACATTGTAATAATTATTTTTTTTTTAAAACAATCGAACCAATTATACGAAATTATTACTAATATTGACATACGTAACGTAACGAAAATTTAGCACGAATATTATTGAATTATCGTGCATATGTTTCGAGTTTACAGGATATAATAATCTTTTAGATTTAATAATAATTTTTTCAAGTAAAAAATATCAAAAATCTGTTGTTTTTTTTTAACTGAAAAAAATTATTTTAAAAACCTTCATAAGGTACGAAACTTGTTTGTATTATTCAAGGGGATAGAAAAGTAGATTTCGAATTAAAATTTCGCACCATCGGCCTCTGTCAATAACTATACATTTTTTTATTGTTTATTTAAAAACGCCGTTCACTTATCAACTTCAAAGTTTGTATAGCAATACATTTTTAAATAAATAATAGAAAAATGTTCAATTACCAACATAGGCTGATGACGCGAAATTTGAATTCGAAATCTGCTTTTCCATCCCATTAAAAAAAGTTTTGACTTAAGCTAATAAAATTCCTTGTTTACAAATATAATTATCGGTTTCCAATACTACATACTTTTCATTTCAATAAAACGCCACTCCTATCAAATAGAACACGCCTTCCAAAATATCTCCATACCCCCCGCCAAAAGCATAAGAATTAGTATTTTTCGTCAATAATGTGCATCTCTCCAGGGCAATCGCGCTGGGCCCGAGGGCGCTTGTAAAGCAACGCCCGACGGACTGATGTGATATCCCTGGACGGATGCATATCAGTGGCGAATTATATTTTTCCTACCAAGGTCGCAACAACCCCCCAAAAAAGCCCGAGGTAGGACCAAAGGGGGAAAAGTAAAGAATGCTCTAGATCTCATGTGTATTGCCACCCGAGCCGAAGCCTGCGCCAGGAGAAGGAAAGTTCGGCGCAGTATCCTGAAAAATAAACATTTTAATCCCTAAAACAAAAAAACCGTTTGATGTGTTTCAGAGATATGACTATTCACAAAAAAATTTGTATTCTGTTAAAAGGAAAAAAATAACGTAGCAAAGTGATTCAAATTTTCACCACATAAATAGTTAAAACCGCTTTTTGGACATAAAAAATTGTTAACAATCTTTATAAGGTAAAAAAAACTTGAATTTTTTTTCCGAGCATCTACTAAAGATACAAAAAAAAAATTTTTTTAACCGTGGATCATTAAAATCGGTTGAAGGGTTTCTGATATATGACTGATTAATTATACATACATACTCGTGCAGACATATTTTTTAAAAAGATTATTTACAAAGTGTTCATTATAAACAGTACAAAATACGTTTTGACCTATTTTTAAGAAAACTCAATTTTTGGCGGATACAAAGCTTCCTCTATGAGAAAGTAACAAAACAAGTAAATAAATACATTAAAATTACTATATTAATAAATAATAGGAGAGCTGGCAGTAAAGAATGCAGTGTTACTTCAACGATTTCTTAACTTATGTAAATTTTTTGAAGAATAAAAGGTAGCACAAAAGTTGCTCTGGAGTCGTGGGTATATGATAATTCTATCTTATTAATCAATGTCATTTTGTCATTCGTAATTCATTAATTGAATTTAAAAAATTTGTTATTCAATCGCCTTCATCTTTTTAGTTTTGCTTTCATTATATCTCGCAAACGATATCTAATTTACTTTACTTATCACAGTTTAATATGTGTTTCCTGAAAAAAATTTTAATTATTCAATGCGTATTATAAATACTTACTAAATCTCTACGAATACCAAAAGAGTATTAATAAACTACATTTTTAAACATGAGTTTAAGCAAATAGAGCTCTTTTATTTTAAATACAAATGATATTACAAGGATCTTTTACAGTCATAAAATATAGTAAGTATGATAAGACTTCGTAATAAATTGAATTCATGTGAAAGTGTACTTCGTAGTTTTCGTCACAAATGTACATCTCTCCAGGGTGGTTCTGGGCTGTGGGACCCCCTTGGTCGGATGCATATAAGTGTCAAATCCTATTTTTCCTATCGAGGGTGTACCAGGGTTCCAAAAGTGCCCGAGGTAGGAAAAATACATATTTTATCATACATTTCTGCCAAGGACTAAATTACATAAGCCACAACAACGTATGGGCAATAATATATAGTCATTTACTTGTATAAAAATATAATATAGGAAAAAAATATTTTTGTGTACAATGGTAACTACAGAATTACAGAACACTATTGCCATTACTGCGAGCTTTACTGTACAGCTATCGAAATAACATTATAACAATCACTTGTCAATGTGTACGTGAGTCATCAATAAGTAGGTTTTACAGTGCCCTTCACAAAATACTAAAGTCATGCCGCTTCAAATCTTTCTGATTGAGGGTATTTTTGATAAATTTTTATATCTGATAAAATTTTGTTATGACACCGATAAAATGCACCGATCAGTGTCATCTGCGCATATGCCTTAGGTAATACTTCTGTCGGGATAATCCATTCCATGTTCAAAGTTTTCGCACTTAAACGGACGCTCTCCAGTGTGTATAGCTTTGTGTACTTTCGCTCACAAAAGCTTTTCCATATCCAGGTTCCGTGCAATTATAGGAAAGTTCGCCAGTGTGTGCAGTACAGTATAAAAGCCCACTATACTTTGAGTGAAAGCCTTTCCACATCCAGGTTCTCGACACTTACAGGGACGTTCGTCTCGACGCTCACCGATGTGTGCACACGTGTGAGTTTTGAGATTAGATCGTTTAACAAAATCTTTTTCACATTCAGGTTCTTCTCGCCAGTATGTGTCGTGTGAGACAAGTACTATCAGCTAAAGCCTTTTTACATCCAGGTTCTTGTCACTTATAGGGACGCTCTCCAGTGTGTATACGCGTGTGTCTTTTGAGATGAGCTTTTACAGAAAAAGCCTTTCCACATCCAGGATCTATGCACTTGTAGGGACGCTCGCCAATGTGTACGTGCATGTGTCTTGTTAGACGACCACGTAGAGCAAAAGCTTTCTCACATCCAGGTTCTTTGCACTTGTAGGGAAGCTCGCCAGTGTGTGTTCGCATGTGTGATTTGAAATAATTACTAAACGAAAAAGCCTTTCCACATCTAGGATCTGTGCACTTATAGGGACGCTCACCAGTGTGTGTACGCATGTGTGATTTGAGATAACTCTTTTCAGCAAAAGCCTTTTCACATCCAGGATCTGTGCACTTATAGGGACGCTCGCCGGTGTGTACACGCAAGTGTTTAATAATATAACTTTTATGAGCAAAGTCTTGTCCACAATCGTCGCATCTATAAAGGAATTCTCTCGTGTGCGTAATTAAATGTTTTGAAAGATTACTTGCGCTGGAAAAAGCTTTTCCACATCCATTTTCCGCGCAATTATAGGGACGCTCTCCAGTGTGTGTACGCGTGTGAGTTTTGAGAGTAAATCTTTCAGCAAAAGCTTTTCCACATCCAGGTTCTTGGCACTTATAGGGACGCTCGCCGGTGTGTAAACGCAAGTGATTAATAATATATGCTCTACGAACAAAATTTTGTCCACAATCGTCGCATTTATAAGAAAATCCGCTGGTGTGTGCAAGCATGTGTGATCTGAAATTACTACTATCAGCATAAGCCTTTCCACATCCAGGATATGTGCACTTATAAGGACGCTCGCCAGTGTGTATACGCATGTGGTACAAGAGACCACTACTCTGACCATAAGCCTTTTCACATCCAGGTTGTTGGCACTTATAGGGACGCTCACTAGTGTGTGCAGTACGCATGTGGTACAAGAGACCATAACTTTGAGCATAAGCCTTTTTACATCCAGATTCTTGGCACTTGTAAGGACGCTCGCCGGTGTGTTTACGCGTGTGAGTTTCGAGAATACGTTTTTCAACAAAAGCTTTTCCACATCCAGGTACTTTGCACTCATAGGGACGCTCACTAGTGTGTGCAGTACGCATGTGGTACAAGAGACCATTACTTCGAGCATAAGCCTTTTCACATCCAGGTTGTTGGCACTTACAGGGACGCTCTCCAGTGTGTATACGCGTGTGTCTTATAAGTTGACTTTTTTCAACAAAAGCCTTTTCACATCCAGGATTTGTGCACTTGTATGGATGCTCGCTGGTGTGTATACGCAAGTGTACCTTGAGATTAGCACTTAGAGCAAAACTTTTTCCACATCCAGGTACTGTGCACTTACAGGGATGCACGCCGATGTTTGTATGCATCTCGAGTAAAATTTTATAAACTTTAGCAAAGTTTACTTTTGGGCAAAGTTGTCCACGCTTTGCTAATGATAGACTTTTCCAAACTGTAGCTTTTTCAGCGTCAAAATTTAACACAAGTTTGGGAGAATAATTTTTCTATTTGGGCATATTTTACATTACCCAATATCAGTATGGTTTTTTAAGATAAGATGGATATACTAAGGTATAAAACTTAGATTTGTTTTCCGAGCCGCTATAAGGATTAGAAAACAAACATTTTAAGCCCAGAATCATTAAAATCTACCTTTGGATGCCTAAGATGTATCTAATTATACACGCACACTCACATACATACACACATACGAACAGACGGACGTTGTCTGAAAATGGTATTTTTTCATGATAAACCCTATGTCAACATTTTTGACATGTTTTGATGACATCTGTATATTTTATCGATATACGTTCGTCTATCAGAAGAAAGTGATGCAAAGAAAATCTGATGGCAGTAATGAAAAATTACAACAGTAAACAAGTTTAAAATTTATTGAAGTATTTTGAAACTGCAGTTTTTAATTATTTTTCAATACTTTCCATATAAATCCATTTTTTAGCTGTGAAAAATATAATGGTGGTTGAAATCAAAGTGAAGTATAATTAAAATGTTCATCTTACCTTGATTGGGTAATGAAACCATGACCAAATAAAAAAAAGCCCTCTCCCAAACTTGTGCCAAACTTTGACGCTGAAAAAGCCAAAGTTTGGGGAAGTCTCATTGGCAAAGCTTGGACAACTTTAGCCAAACATAAACTTTGAAAAGATTTAGCCAAACTTAAGAATTTTTACGCGGGATGAGTTGTCTAAGGTGACTTACCAGTTTCTGAATCCATTATGTTTTCTTTGACCACTTTGGATAAAACTATATCTATATTAATACAAATTTTAACTTGATAGGGATATTACAGTTTTTATGAGTCTGCACGAGTATCGCGATCTCGCTTTCGTTGTCAAACAATTTTGTCTAATACCGATACTGTATGGCCAGGTCTCTTGTTATTAAATCTTGTGCTTTCCGTTTCCAGTGATGTTGTTTGAAATTTTTGTCTTAATGATATTAACGTGCATTCAGTCGTAACCTTGAATACGTGGTTCTTTTCTGTTTAAAAAAAAACTGCCTGATGTGGTACAGCGAAAGTGGTCTAGAATAAACTGGACTTCTGCAGAAAATATTCGTTTCTTCATTGTCTGAAAAATTTTGAATATGACAGTGTTCAGCTTGGAATAGATTATACTTAAATATAATAACTTATTTAACACTATGCACAGTCGCGCCACTATATTTGAATAAAATAATTTTCGCTAATAATATTCGCTGTGTCTAATCGCACAAAAATCCACGAAAATCCACGAAAATCCACGTAAATCCACGTAAATCCACTTAAATACACGTAAATACTCGTCAATACACGTAAACATCTACTCGTAAATACTCGTAAATACACGCAAATACACGCACGCATCTACGTGTCTTCTGTTACTGTATGAGATAGCCGTAACACGTGGATTTTCGTGCGAATAGACCCAGCCAATAATATCAGCAACTATTTTTTTAATCATTCGATTATTTCGTCACTTATAATTTTTCTCATCAAAACGTATGTACGTTGCCAGAGCGTCTATCAAAAGATCTATTCAAAATATATTTAAAAAAAAACGGTTTTTTGCGTTTAACAAGGATATTTAAAATCGTACAAAGAAAAGTGATATTGTATAATAAAAGATGCATGCACAATAGAGAACGAATCGAATGAGATTTTAAAAGTTCAAATCGGTTCAGCAGTTTTTAATAATACAATTTTCTATGCTATTTTGAAACCAAAACTTTAAAATTAAATTGGATTTCGTAACTCTTAATGTGCAAACCATATTTCAGCCAGATCCACCGCAAATTTTTTGCTAACCGCTAAATAATGAATAAAAAGCCTTTTAGAAAAACGCAAAAATCAATTATTCTTGATTATTGCACTATTTTTGAGAGTAGTGTTGACAACGTAAACGTTTTTATATTAGATATTATTGTTCGTGATGTAATCGTCTTAAGTTAAAGAGTTATTTCGTCGATTCTCTATGAAAGAAAGAATGGAAAGTTTACAAAATTGGCGTCATTAATTCCTCAGTTCAGAGGCACCCTGAGCTATTGAAACTTTGCTTGAATAATTTTTATACATTTTTGTTAAAAACTGACTGTTAATTCTATAAGATTGTTAACCTTCTTAATATTAAGGGCACATTCGCATCGTGCTGTGTCAAGTTTTGACTGGATAATCACGACAAGTCATTCAATAATGTTTATGATAATGTCTTGAATGATGATAAATATTCATTGACTTCAAAGCATTCATTTACGAATCATTTGGGGAGAGTACGATTTCCTGGGTGCCGCGTTACTACATGCACTACACGTGTTATTTCGTGGCGCCCGGGATATCGTACTCGTGCCAATCATTTATCCTTCACTACTAATTATTTCTACTAGTGTGTTTTTGTATGAAGATTTGCTACGCCAGGAAGTGCAGTTGATGCGCCTAACGTGAAGGAGTAGTAGAAAGTAGAGAGTCGACAAAGAAAAGTATACAAGATCAATTGAACTTACTGATTTATTTATTGGACCAAACAAATGTATATTGCACCCAACCGGTCGGCGAGTAATGCAGGCACTCTTAATCTTAACGTATATGACCTCAGAAACAATGAAATGAGGGCCTTAATTATAAATGTCACGGTTCAAGCGCTTCGCGGCACAGGCACTGGTAGGGAATAACATCGACATCTGGCAGCTTTTCGCTTTCTACTTATAACCGTCTTCCTCCGGCGAGAATCAGCGAGACAAATATCCAATACTTCCTCACAAGATATGTATGAGTCATGAGATTCCAATCGGCAAGAGAGGCTCGTGTTGGGATTATATTAAGTATAGCCATGGCTCATAAACGTGCACTGATTGGATGGAAGAAAACCTTTTGTATAGCCTATCTCTTTTGGTTTCTCCTACAATATTTGAAAAATGTGCATGAAATTATTATAGCGTGTAACATTGAGCGATTTTCTAAGGTGTTGTATAAGAAAAGTAATGTGTATCCATCTGTAGCGCGTGAGCGCTACGAGGTAAGTTTGAGAAGCAGACGAAGCCTCGGGAACAGCTCTATACTATACTTACTACAAATGTACAAAAAAATAACAGTATTCTGCGCCCAAAGGAAAACAAAACTTGACGTTTCTTACATTTTGAATTGATTACTTTGCAAGTCTGACGGTATATTTGACAGAAACAATTTTATTGTCACTGTATATGTAAGTATCAGGGATTATTAACAATTCTGAATTTTAGCACATCAAACTTACCTGACCTTTAATTCTTGTTACAAAAATCATATATTTAAGGGTCGAAATGTCAGTTCCGTAACCTGTCCAAATCGGAAATTTCGTTGTAAAATGTTACAGTGAGCGAAAATAAGCAAATTAAACGCTCTCTTGGTATATATACTTAAAATTATAGACCTTAATCTTGAAGTTTTCAATAGTCTTAATCCAACATTCAACATACCCCATCGGCACGATGGTAGCATGGTAGCATTTGTCGATTGCTTTACACTAATTATTAATCTTCAAATCGCTGGTTTTTATAGTTAATATGCCAAAGTATTAAATGAACACGATAGGAGCACCAAAAGATCAACGATCTGTTTTATCGATCGAAAATCACTTTATTCGAAATTCGATCAGCTCCGTAACCAGATGGAACCACTGCTTGGATGTTTTGTTTTGTCTCGTAAAGTCGATTATTTTAAAGAGTTTAGTAGCCACAAGAGCCACTTCTGCAGAAAAACCATCATATTTAATCGCAAATAAATGGGAGAGCTTTGAAGGCGAAATGTCAGTTCCGCGCACTATTTTCAGTAAATAAAAAAATTTGCGAAAAGCTTTTTTTGTGATTAACATTTTTCTCCAAAATTGATAGTTTGCGAGTAAAAAATTCGCAAACTTACAAAATTTGGATGCATGCATATATTTTTTTAAACTTCGGAAATTTTCTACTGCAAACTATTGACTTTTGAGAAAAATGTCTATGAATAATTTGCCCTCATTATTTCCCAGCAAATACGAAAAGAATTGTTTTTTGTCAACCGACTGGGTGCCTACCGACTAAAGCCGGGGCATGGAGACCAGTGCAAAGCTCTATGCCCCTCAGCTGTGATATTTCATGGAGCCTATGTTTATAAAGAATGCATTTTATTATTTTGAGTCCAAACTTTTTTGAACAATATAAACTAATTTTTCCTACGTCGGGCCTTTTTGGAACCCTGGTACACCCTCGGTAGGAAAAATAGCATTCGTAACTCGATCGTAAAGGCTTCTTTACGAACCTCGTTACGGCCCTTGCCTACGGCTCGTGCCGCAAACTTTTCGGTTCGCAAATTAAAAGCCTTTCCAATCTCGTACGAAAACTACTATTTTCTAGATAGTCCTTTTACGATCAAGTCGAAAAAATATTGGCCGATGCCGTAAAATTGAAAAAAACGATGAAAAACGATAAAAAAAATGTTTGAAAATGTACAAGGCGTTTCAATCCTGAAGCCTACTTTTGACACTTGAAATGCGCGAGACAAATTATTTAGCAGAGCCAAGTCGTCCATTCTTTGACATTTGGATTTGACAAGCACATCAACCAATTTTTTTCAATTACAAATTCAAAGGTGGCTAGTCGTAGTGTTATCGTGAAAATAGACAGTTTGTCCCGGTAAAATAAGCGGTCATTACCGTAATGCCCTTAATCTCGGAGGTATTTAAAATTATCAATTTCATGACTATAGTGTACGATGGCGTTTGGTATGCATATGTACCAAACTAAATTTCATTGAAAAGTTCCTATTTGAAGCTTCAGAATTGCCAAAAAAGTAGCATTACGGTAATAACACACTGGTCATTACCGTATTGTTTTTTTGAAGTTTTATAAAAATTCCATTTAATTGAAGGAGGTTAGATGATTTTCTTCAAATGCAGAACAGCAAAAACTATTCAGAGTGTCAGGAAATTGTGCGAATTTTTTCAAAAATTTTTGCCATAATTTTATTTATTGATGAAATTTCAACTCAAACACTAGCTCTCAAGGTCAGCAATAAGTTCTGGCTTATTTTTCATCGATAAATAATTTTGTGGTAGAAATTATTGAAAAAATTCACACAGTGTTCTGACACTCTGAACAGTTATTGTAGAAAGTTAAAGTTTCATCGCTTTCTTTGAATTTGGTGAAAATCATTGAACCTCCTTAACATGGATTTTCTAAAAATGACTATAATAGAGTCGGGCCGAAAAGTTTGCAGCTACTTTGGACCTCGCATAACATATACAAAATAATTCCAAACAGTGAATTTTGACAATCCTATTTCACTATTTCACGTCAGTGTTTGAACGGTAGTGATTTGTATTATTGGAAAATATAAACTCTGAATGACCAAAGTGCTCACCATTGGAAGGAGTAGGTGCAGTGCGCGGCTGTGAGGACCCACGAGTCTGAGATGAGGCTGCCACCGCAGTTCCACATGACGGAGTTGTCCTTACTGTAGCCGATCGCCGCCATGTGCGGGAACTCCTTGGGCTCGGCTTTGGTGCCGCCCACTATGAGTTTTTTCGACTTTATGGCGCACAGCGAGACGTTCACGTACGACCGAGTGCCGCCCTGGAGGACCGGCGGTTGGATCAGGGTGTACACCGATTTCGCGTACTCGTGGCACACTGCGAAGGATCATTGTTGAAAATTGTATTTTTGTGAAGGGGATTTTTAATTACACGAGGATAATCGAATGGTTTTGCTACGCGTTCGTTAAGTTTTACCTGGTACATCATGTCTAGTGATCGGCTCACCAAAGTGGAGCCTATTTTCCGTATTTTCTTAACAATAATCAGTTCGTTAATCAACCCCAGACTATAGACATTTTCCATGTACTTTAGGTGGCTGAATTCAAACATTTTGTCAAAAAATCAACGAGTCAGGTGCAAGACAGAACGTCTCCAGAATTATATAATGTTTTATGATGTTTTATTTATCCTACTTGTGTACCATAATATATGACCTTTACAAATGACAGCAGTAGCAGTACAAATAATATATACGAATGGCAAATAAAATAAAATTTTGTTGTTTCACGAATCATATGCAAGGGCAACGAGGAAAAATAACGTCCTGAAGATAAGACGTGGGAATATATCATTACGTACTGTAAGCGGGAAATCCAGGGATCTTTCATCTTTTCCGAATATAATCTCTCGAATCGGAGCAACTCATAATTTTTACGTCCTCGGAATTTTCGAAAATTTATGAACAAAACTTTTCAAGTTTGAATTTCGGTTACGCGTTTCGCAACTTTTGTGGATTCAATGATGAGAGCACTTTACAATACAGAGGTCAATGTGTCACAGTAGGATTTTAAAATCGGTTTTCGAAAATGCCCGACCGATCTAAATACCCATTTGGGGGCACAAATAAATTACTCCATTGTGAAGAGGCCCAACATTCGCAAATATTTGTTGGTAAAAACAATACATGTTCTGTATACACGTGGTTTTTATGATACGGCAAATATTTTTTCTCGTGCAATGTTCATTGGCTGTCGTACTTGTTTGATTGACGATGACGTTAGTCAGCCCAGTCGAAAAAATGTCATAACTAAAAGTGTAGCGATATTTCGAAAAATGAAGCACAAGGAAAGAAAAAAAAAAAAAAAAAAAAATCATAGAGAAATTCCAGTAAAAACTGTACCATTCTGCATGAGTACAGTAAAGCGGTGGTATGTTGCCGGAAGTAGAGAAAACTTACCGTTCGAACAGTAATCATTAGAGTTGGATCATTACCGATTCAACTGTAATTTGTACATTGCAGCAATAACTCTACGGTGACTTGCTCTTCGGTAACTAAATTCCCGTGATAAACTTCAACAAACTTGTTCGAAAGAGCAACAACAAACTGTTGTACATCACATTGAATCAAATCACAATGTACATGATATGTATGTAAAATAAAAATACCAGATCGCTGCCGTCTGTTCTGTCAAATCGTTGAAAAACAAGCGGACGCAAAACTCACTCTGGTGGGCACGCCTGATGCTGGGGTTCCACTTGAACGGGTTGGCGGTGGTCGCGCCGTCGTCGCTGTCGCCCCATACGGGTCGCGGCTGCGGCGTGGTGGGGCCGGTCGCGGTGGCGACGTTGCCACTGGGACAGCAGACGATGGGGATGCTGTTCTGGTAGCCGCAGAGGGACTCGGGACGCCTGCCGGCCAGCAGTTCGTTGTAGACCGAGGTGCACTGGGTGAGCAGCTGACACGTGCCCTGCTGGTTTTTCAGGGTGCACCGGGAACCTGTCGTCGGAGGAGACGGACGGCACGTTGAGCGGTGGTTGCAATTTCGTTCGTTTGCGGCGAGAAATTTGTACATTTTTTGGTTTGTCGCGCATGAGAGGAAAAATGGTGCAAAAGTTGTGTGGTGTTTTTATTCGAAATCGTTTTTTTTTTTTTCCCTCGGACTTTAAGAACGGTTCTTCATAAACATTCGGGACGCATAAATGCGGCATTTACGATCAACTCTTTCAAACAGCTCTATTGAATCGTACAATTTTCGATACTAACGATTGCCAATGTCGTCAAATAAATGTGTGTTATTCGACATCTGTTTTGTGCCAATTCAGAGGAAAAAAAACAAAAAACAAAAAACGATGTTTGATGCAGCTGGTTAAACAAATGGTTTATTGTAAAAAATAGAAGATCCAACGACACTTTGGATACACACAGTGTGAAGACAATGTACTGTCGTTCAACCATTTGTATCAGTATTATTTTTACAAAAGTCTACAGCTCTTTTATTTTGTTTGCACACATGAGGCTATATAATTACGGAGACCCGAATGTAATAAAATTTTTATATAATTCAGCCCCCGCCGACCTACTTTCTTTAAATTTCCTGACCAACAATCGAGTGTGTGCCGTAAGCTTCGTCAAATAATTTTTCTTTACTGTTCAACTACGATTTAAGAAATCGATGGTTCTTCACGATGATTATACTTTGACATCCGTTACCTGCATCCTGCGCATTCACAAAATTCCGATCCACCGCGACGAACACCAGAAAAACAACACACCACCACCACATGATCTTTGAATTTTGATGAAAAACGTTGAAAAAGTAAAACAACACGCTTCACAAGTTTTACAATGACCAGCCGACACTCCGCGTTGCCGAAATCGCGACTCTTCTTATACCGCACTTTCGGCACCTGCTTTTTCAACAATCCTGCCTCCCCCTTCCATCGAGCATTTTTTCTTTTTCTTCTTCTCAATCGAGATCGGAGTCACCCCCACTCTCGAGAGCTACGTGCGCACATGTTTATTGGCGTGCTGTGCGAAATTTATGAACGCGCGCTCTGTTTACTTTAGTTTATTGGCGAGTAAAACCCGCGATGAGCGATGAAAGTACACGCGCGCGCGCGTCATTCCGAAAGACGCTGAATGCACTGTACAATATCAATAATACGTACCTTACGAAAAGTCGTCCGTCAACACGGATATTCCCTCTCTCTCTCTCTCTCTCGCATTCAAATTCGTGATGTAACGGGCAAACACCGCACGATAAGCGCATGTTTTCTCACACTTTGGATGCAAATAAAAGTACTTGACGTATTGTTGGGGGGAAACAAACACCGCCGCATCCGAAATTTCAATGATTCAATGGCTAGCCGGTAATTCCACCAACTCGCGGTTGTGACGTCAACTTTCGCCGCGAACGACCCCCTACCGATCTCCCGCATTTTCAAAATACGACTCACCGAACTGGGTGGTCCGCTGCTGTCCAGCCGCCATCCAGCACTCCGCCAGCGCGCACCAGACGACCAGCCACCTGTTCGGCGTCGACAACATTTGCGATGCGAAACGCGCGCCGACGATTCCTCACTGTCCAAGTACCCTACCTGCGCGCTCGTCCGCAAGCACTGGCCGCACCGCTGCGGCGCCTGTACGTATAATATGTACAGGGTTCGCCGGATATTCCCCGGCGCGCACTCGGCCAAAAAGTATAGTACCAACGCGGCGGTCCGTTCGCGAGAGGAGGAGGCGGAAAACCCCGCGGGGTTGGGGGAAGAAAAAAGGATCGGTAACAGGATCCTCGCGACGCGCTCGGACGTACACGAGTGGCAACGACGCAGCGTCCGAGTCGGAACTGGCCGCGCCGTCGATTAAATTGTATACATAGGTGTCTCCTCGGCCTCGGCTCCATCGAATGCGCGAATCGTGATGCACCTGTTCTCGGCCGCGGTCTATATCTCGCTCCGCAGCGGCGCAGGTGTATAAGTGTGCGGCGATGACTGGGAAGTTCTTCCTTTCGCTCGGTCCCGCGCGCAGTATCGGTTTGGGATCGGCTCGGCTTGTCCGATCGATGAACGATTGGCCAGAACGGGGGGGGGGGGGGGGGGCGCACATGATTTTTGGAAGTTCACTGCGTTTGAGGGACGATCGAAGTTTGCGAAAGAGATGAATCGATCCACGTCGAGTCTCCGTGTGGAATCGGGGAGTGTAATTTACTCGGTCTTCGTTGTCATTGACTGTATGTATTCGCGCTCCGCGTGCATGGACAGTTCTGCGCAAATCGTTCTGTGCGCGAGAAAAAAAATGAATGGTATGAAAAATATGCATTTTAAAGCTTCTTATAAGAATTTTGAAAACAAATGTCTTTCACAGAAATTCGCAAAAATTAATTTAGTTTTGCCGGAGTTGGCTAGAGCACGAGCTTATTTTTATATCCGAGCGATATTCACGCGCAATCTGTACCTGTATTTCCCAATTGCATTTTTATTTTTTGTTCGATCGATACAGCCGATGTTTTTTTTTTTGTGGAATTTCTCATGCGGATATCATGACGCTGACCTTACATCACATTCCACAGCATATAGCCATCCAACCTTCATATTTTTTTTTTTTTTTTTTTTTTTTTTTTTTTTTTTTTTTTTTTTTTTTTTTTTTTTTTTTTTTTTTTTTTTTTTTTTTTTTTTTTTTTTTTTTTGGAATAGTTATACATACAGCAACAAAGGGTTTTCTCTTGCTTTATGCTTAGCGATGGTGTATTTATATTTCACAGATTAGAAAATTTTCACGGATTTAGGAAAATATTGATATATTCTCTAAATTTTCAAGTTTATCGAACATTTCATGCACACATTCACCATAAATAATATGAAAATAGATTCAGCTTCTAAAAATAAGTCAAAGAATGATTGAAATCGTTCCATTAAATGTTTAATGTTTTTTGACGGGCGTATACAAATAAACTGTATATTGTGCGAATACCTGTGGATACAGGGAGAATTGAGAGAAATACTCACAAATTATTTTTCGTCGGAAAATTTGTCTGTAATACTCAAATAGGAAAGATCATGAAAAAGTTACATCAGAAAAATTGATCATCTGACTAAGTACAAGAACCTTCAACTACATATCCGTTTTCCTTATTTTCCCTTGATTGTACTTTTATCAGGGATCTCGTTAGCTGTACTTACACACCAACAAATATGAGGCCAATAAATTTTCGCAAAAACTAAGACGCTGTTACAATGCCATAAATAAAGCACAATCAGGAAAAACGCAAAGTAGCACATCAGGGAGTTGAGTCGATTTTCGTTGCAATTACAACGGCTCCAGAGTTCATGGCTTTTCAGAAATCGCAAGTGTCACTGCCTGCGCCGCGAGTTTGCCTGCGCACGCTTGTGTGTACATATGTATATATATATATATTGGGTTGTCCGTCATTTACCGATTTCAATTTTTTGTTCATCAACCCCCTGGAATCTCTTCGTTGTATCCCAAAATGAAAATCCATAGCCTGAAAACCATAAAATTTTAGAGTTAACACGTGCCACCAGACACACCTTGTTTTCCCATTTAAATAGCATGGGATTTTTTAATTTCAACCTTGTTTAATTTTTTAACAAAGAGATTCCAGGGGATAGATGACCAAAAAGTTGAAATCGGTAAACAGCGGACACCCTAATTATATATGTACACTAGGGTGTCCGTTATTTAGCGAGTCGATTTTTTAATCATATACCCATTTAAATCTCTTTGTTACATCCCATAATGGAAATCAATACCCTAAAAATCCAAGAATTTTCGAACAACGCGAGCTATGCAGACATAAGATTATTTACCATTTGAAAAGCAGGGAATTTGAATTTTTGAACGTTGTGTAATTTTTTTTACCCTTTTCGATATTTTTTCTCAATTTTTAAACAATCAAACTATTTTGCATATTGCTTCAACTTACACAATTTTACCCTTTCCATAATAACTTTGCTCTACGGGATCGTAGTCGGTCATTCGAAGAAGGATAATGAAGTACTTGGACGGAGCTTTAATTTTTTTTTTCGTAACGTCTCAAAAAGAGGTCAACATTAAAAGTTCCAAGCAATCAAAGCTACAGTCTTGCTTGTTACTTGGATTCAAAGAAGCGTGAAATAGTATATTTCGTACGAGTTCGGAAAGGCTTATATTTACGAACCGAGAAGTTTACGGCGCGAGCCGAAGGCGAGGGCCGTAACGAGGTTCGTAAGGAAAAATAGGATTCGCCACTCATGCCATTATTTCTTCGCAGAGACGCACATTTGGGACGAAAACTACGGTTTGGTGCACCATGAGCAAATAAAGTACACAAAATAAGTTGTCGATCATTACTTTTTTGAATTGTTCCAAAAGAGCGTCCAAGTGAATTAAGTTCAAAATATAAACAAAGGATTTGAAAATCTAAAAAATTTGAGGGCTTTGGGATTTTTTAAACTATAAAGGCTTATAACTTTTGAGGCTCACCGTATTTTGGAACGTTTAAAAAAAGTAATCATAACTTGCTGTGCGGGCCTGTCATATTTCTTCTTTTAAACAGACAATTTCATAGTCAGAACGGCTTTTTTTAAGCTTCTTTTGAATTTTAAATGAACAGTTTATAATCGTAATTTTCTAATAAACGTTATGTTCCATATAAAACAAGAAATCTAAGCCCTCATAACAAGCTTTCATTTGTATTCCATGTCTCAATGTTTCATACCTTTTTAGAGCGAAGTAATAAGCGAGACTGTACACAAATTTGGAAACATGTCAAAAATATTTTTACTCTGTTCTTCGTAACTTTGCTTTCAAAAGTCGTAGGGAGTCGCTCAAAAAGAAAAATAAAGCTCTCGGGTTAAGCTTTTTATTTTCCAATTTTAAAGGTTAAAAAATCTGGTAAAGATAAAATGTTACAGTGCCAAAAATCTAAAAATTCGTGTATTTTTTGCTTCTTTCCCAAGCTTCAAGTGCTTAGAAATTTCTTAAAGCTCTGTCCAAGTACTTTATTATCCTTCTCTAAACGACAGCCTACGGTCCCGAGGAGCAAATTTATCATAAAAAGTGTAAAGGTAGTCGCAAAATGGAATTTACAATTTGGGGTTCAAAATAAAAAAAAGGTACTTGCCAAGACCCCGATTTTACCTGACTCGTAGAAAGGTGCTGTACGCTCAAACTCGTATTTTTAGCGTTTCTTCACTGATTTCCGGCTCGCATAAATTTACACTGATCAACGCGCTCATCGCGTTTGATTAAATTTCTTATCGCGCATGCGTGTATATTTGTAGACCGATGAGAATAGAATACGTTTGCATTGAAATTCGTGTAATTTTAGTTGGTGCAAAATTATAAGACGTTCGGTATCGATGATTAACGAAGATCTCCTTGACCCCCTTGTCATCAAACATAAATCACGCACACGTACACGTAGCTTACGCGCACACAATACGCACGATTTCTTTTCCATCCGCCCGCGTCGTTCGATCGAGTAACGCGTTCATTCCGCTCGTTTGATCACGATTGAATTACCGGTAAAAATTCCACGTTGCAGCCATGTACAAGTATATGTATATTTTCATATTACGCAATGATGAAAAAAAAAAAAAAAAGTATCATAAATAAAGTAATCGGCGGATTGTAAATAATTTGAGTGCAAATACATAACATGCCGCATGCATAAGCTCGGATGTACGTGTATAAGTATGCAACGACCGACGCCGCACATGTGTTCAACTGTACCCAATATGCAGTGCAGTAATCTCCCCTCGCCTTGCGTTCGCCCCGGGCTCCAAGTTTTCCATTCCACGAGAGAAAAGCCACTCGTGGATATATTTAGCCCCGCACTATCGCGCCTTTTAAAGAAATAACGCGACGGCCGCCGCGATCGATCACCGCATCCTCATCCGCGTCTCTCGATCAGCGCATTGTGCCCCGCGTGACGCGCGCGCGTATTTTATTGTGCAGCCGCGCGCGCGCGGTTTGATGCATGGGCGCTGGTACTATTCCTCGACGACTCGATTCCGCTCGCGCGCGATGGAATTCTTTCGCGCGACCCTTCGTTTTTCACCCGATGCAAAACTAATCGTGGGAATATTTATTTCCCTCTCAGCGACGCCTCGGTGCTTTCGATGGAGCGCTTCCAGCCCCTCGAGCGTATGTCGCATTCGATATCTGTGCTATATACGTAAAAATCCAATCAATGAACGTAACAGTTTATGTGTACCCGTGCAACGCGTATCGTTGATCCTCTGATGCCACTTTTTTCGAAATTTTAGTAATTGTTTGTACGTGACGATCGGTGTTGGCGCCAAAGTTTCGCTGTGCCTTTGACGCATCATGAAACGTTACAAATCACTGAAGAAGAAAAAAAATGCAAATCACTGTATGAACATACGAAAATTAATAATTTCAACAATGAGCTTTTCTTAATCCTCTTGTTCTGCATTTACGACACGTATTTCTTTTCATGTAATTTCACCGTTGAGAAAAAGTATGAAAAAAAAAAAAAGATTGATTTCAACATTCTGAGTATAATTGGGACTGCAAGGAAATTACTGGGAAAGAACGATAAAAATTCCATGCGTCCTTGATTATTAGGTCGCCGAACGAAAAGTCCACGCAGCACAACAAAATCGGTCTATCTATTTGGCGCGACGTGCGTTTTTTCGTTTTCACGTTTCACGGTTTTATCGAATCTTTTCCCCCTCCCCGGCTCAAGTACCCGCAGCATCATCGTCATCATCAGACGTTCACGTGAATCTCAATTGCGGCGAGAGCGGCGCACGTGACAGATAACTGCTCGATTCAACTGTCACACATGCACTCGGCCGAAAAGAAGGCGGCGAAAAAGAATATTTTTCCTCTTCTTCTCCCTTCGATAAGTGGTCCGTGGTATTATTCCTCCCTACAACTGTTTATCGCAGACTCAACTAATGCAATAATAGCTCGCTCTGTTCTCTTTAATCGTGTAAAAATTTTGATTATCGCCACGTGCGTTATTATTGTTTCAACGAGTGACCATTAAGTTGGATTCGTCGTCCCTGTGTCTGAGTTAGTGATAAAATGTAGACGGCGACTGTATAAAATCTATGATAGATGTATCGAAGACGCCCGGTTCGACAGTAAAAATCATATTCGAAGCACTATTAAACAACTCTATAATAATGACTGCTCAAAATATCTCCGTATAATCATATTTGTCACAATGGCCACAATAATTTTATTTTTTTTCGAAAAATACTACGTGGCACCCTGGCCGTTTGATTCCGCAAGGAAAACTATGAAAAGCCGTGGAAAAACTATGAAACAGTATACAAATTCCGTAATAGTTTATGCAAATAAGCAAAAAGTTTAATTTTCGACTTTTTAGCTCGATAAAATATATTCTTTGTTCTCTGGGTCAAAATATAGAGAAAATATTCTTGCCTATTTTTCAAGCAATCTCATTGTTTTTTAGTGCCAAATTTTGTAAGTTACAAACACCTTATTTTTAAATTCATTTTTTTAAATTTGCAAGTTTTTTACTGGAAACCTGTTGACTGAAGAGAAATACATGACGCAGTAAATAATTTTTTTAAATTAAAAATATACATCTGCATACTTATCTATAAAAAACTGTGAAAACCTCTGAGGTTGTCCGAATTCCATACAATTTTTACAGTCTTTCACAGATTTTCTTACTTTTTTATGGATTTTTACGGTTTTAGAATAATAATACGTTTCAAGAAATAAACGCGTCCGCGACATCATGCTCATTAGAAGCTCATTATGTTTAGTATATCTAATTTTATTTGTATCTAATTTTTGGCTTCACAACCTTTTTTCTTCAAAAGATAAAATGTAACTGAAATTATAAATTAAGCTTCAAAAACCTTCTGATCCTAGCCCTCTTGACTAAAAAAATATGTTCAAATCCATGCAGGTGAAAACTCCACTTTCTGGATATCTCTAGATCCTTTATTTTTACTTTCTATGAACAAACTAGTATTTTAACATGAGTCACAAACAAATACAAACAATATTACAGTACCACGCATGCGATAATATTATAGTCGTGTGCTTTATATTCAAAATCGTCATATATTTTGTACAAGGATGAATTAAAAAATAAATAACTGATGGATTCTGTAGAGTATGCATGTGAAAGCATTCGTGTTATTAATTTACTCCAATTTCGTAAATTATGACTTCAGCGCGATGTCACCGAAAAAATCGTATCGACCAGTAAAAATTTCTCATCCTAGCGTTTCTTCAATCGCTCTTTTGTCCGTCACGCAATGCAGCACAACTCAATACATTAAAAGCTCATCATCGGCTCGGTGTGGATATTTATTGTTTCTCGGGGACCAATTAAATTGTCGTCGATCACGTTCTCACCACAACGCCGGGAATTTTTCGGGAAATCAACATTAAGACAGCCAAACGAGAAGGAGACGAGCGGCGGCGGCGCCTTGGCGACGATTATGCCACATAGATAACCGCTATCATTCTCGCCTCCTCCATCAAATATCTCTCTCTCTCTTGACGCAACCTTTTGTAAATAAATACCGTATGTTGTGTGATTCTTTTTTTTTTTTTTTTTTTTTTTTTTTTTTTTTCTCTTTCTTTTTTTTTGACATATCTGGGGTGAAATATTACTTTTATAAATTTTTTTACGTTTGGGGTTGATTGGAGGGGTTCCGACATCCATTCCTCCCCCAATTTTGTACACGGAACCGAGGTCAGTGCCGATGAATGTTGCAGAGGGTCTAAGGAACACGTGGAAACAAGAATTTTTAAAATCGGTGCTGTTTCCTAGGTTTTCCACGTTTTCCGGCTTATTTACTCCACTATTCGGAAACAGCGTCGTGCCCGAACGAGACGAAAATACAGTCTCGGGCGATTTTCGCTCAAAGTTTTGATCCCCGAAACAACAAACATTCGATAAACGATAGAGGTTCCTTGTTTGAAACAAGATAGCAGGATTAAAAAACTCTCGTTCGTTTCGCGTTTCAATCACCGCGGAGCGTCGTCCCTCTTATCCGCCAAAGAGCCCCGAGCGTTCATACGTATCAGGTTGTCTCCGGCATAAATGCATGCGCGCGCTGCACGCTGTGCACCCTCATTAAGCCCCGTCCGCGATTTCTCGCGGTCTATATTTAGATCTAGGAAGTCGGCTGATGAACGACCAATTGCCCATCGCTCGAGTAATTTGCTGATGGAAATTCGTTATACGGAGAAGAAACCGAAAAATGCGGGAAAAAAAAAACTGGCCGACCTCGACGCCGAACGTTTCCACGACGCGTATGAAACGTACTCTCGGAGCATCGGCGTCGGAGACCCCCTGACAGCGGCCCCCGATATTTCGAGAAACTCCGCGCGCGACCGACAAGGCCAGCAGTAATCATGTCTCCCTGTACACCATGGACTGTAAAAATCTGAGGATACAGGATCGCTAATGTCGCGCGTGCGGTTAATCCGACTTGCGATCGAATACCCGAAGAGGGGGCCGCTTTCTCGCGCCCCGGCTCTTGGTAAAACCTGCAACGTGCAAGCATAAACTCTCGAGTCTCCTCGACGTCCCCTCTCTCCCTGACGTCCGAGATGGCGTTGGATTTTGTCTTTATGCCGCTGGAAAGTCGAATGTGCATACGCGGCAGCGATTAAGAGCGCCGCGCACCTGTTGATTCGTGGCTGCCGATTTTTCTCGAAATCAGCATACGAGCGTGTGATAGCGAGGTTCTGTTGGGTAAATTGATCAATATTCCGGGCGCGTTTTTCCCCTCGCTCGGAGGGTGCGTTAAACTATTCATTGAGAGTGCCTTTTTTTTCTGCACTCTGTACGAATATCAATGATGTAAGCAACACCATGGTACTACCGATGGTTGATTTTCAGCAATATGTCTTTTTCGTTTGATAATCTTCTGATCGCCAATCTTGTCTCGCCCCGCGTCCGAGGCGGCTTTCTCGGCGAGTTTATTAGCACCCGAACTGGCGTATCGTTAAGTAGCTCTCGACGGTTATACATTCGGCTCGAAAGTGTCGTGTGACACGTAGAACGAGAACATTCGGGCTTGGTTCTTGGTGCGTCTCATCGTTCGCTCCGATAGATTTCTAAAGATGTACTTGGAAATATTCACATTGCCAGTCAATTTTATTGTGCCAAGTTGCGTCATGGAATCTTTCAGGACGCGAAAAACAAACAACAAACTTTGCGTTTCCCGCGCAAAAGCACAATCGTATATTACGTAGTTCTCATTTCCCTGCGTTATCTTTTGATAGGATTAACTGTGAAAGAAAGAAAAGAAAAAAAAAAAAACAACGAGAAGCGACTAATTAATAAATTTACTGCGGAGGCGATGATGGAAAAGGGAACGAGGAAAGAGTGATTAGTCGTCAGTCATGATGATTTTCCTTTGAAGAACACTTGTATTGGATTATTTTTTTATTTTTTTTTATTATAATTTCTCGACTACATTATTTGTGTGTGTGTGTGTGTTTACGTGATAATATACATCGAACTACATCATTTCATTCATCAATAGTTAACGCTAAGATGATCCATGTTTGTCTGTCTGTGTTTTTCATATTTCAATATACATATATATATCTACAATTATCGGTTAGTATACATAAATATATAGTAATTATACAGTAAATTACACTCAGTGTTCACGTGTGCGTTAAAAATCCAAAATAAATGATAACATATCATAGTAGTAATAACATTAATTAACATTACGGCAATAATGATTCATAGCGGCTAAACGGATAAAATATATCAAATAAGATAGAAACGAGAAGAGAATGAAAGATAGAAGCGACAATTCCTTTACAAGCTATTATTGCAAGGCGTAATAATTAAAAAGTAAATAAAAATCACTTTTCCTCCTCCGTTAAAACGTACACATATATATCGTAGTAAAAGTGTGGCTGTTTGCGTTTATTATTTTTATTTTTAATATAGTTGTTTCCTTTGATCACATGGCAAATCGAAAATAAAAAGAAATGACAAAGGTCTCGGAACACATTTACGCACGCCCTCCCACACTCTTCGTTTAATCTTCGACACTTCAGGTACAAGAACTCGCTCGCATGCATACGCTTACACAGTCATAAAACTTGCATTCAATAAAATTACATTCATTATTATTTTTTTTTTAATTGACAAAAATTCGTTTTCTTCTCACCTTTGTGCTTCTTCGTTTTACACGTTCTAATAGTTTACGCATACAAATATAACAACGCATGAATGTACATATCGATTCAAAAATGTATTAAAAAAATTTCGAAAAATCGCAACATCACGCGTCACTACTTTTTTTTTCGTTTTCATGAGGCAGTAGTTTCTTGAAAAAAAAAAAAGAAAAAATGAAAACAAACATCTCACCTGTCCGTGTCGCTCATGAAAAAAAAAATTTCCCAGTAAATCCGACAATCGTGAAAAAAAATACACGCTACATTGTTTCCTCTCTCTCCTCCCCGTCAACGTAATCCTTCCTCATCACAAATATTAAAAATTATCGACAAGAGCAGAGAAACGAAATGACAAAATACTCGCGACAGATGATTCACCCTCTCCGTTCCCAAAATTGAACGATCAACACTTTTAATAATCAGTCCATCGTCGCGATGCGCTTTGCGTTGTTTTTTTTACAATTTTACAATCAGCGCGGCGGTAAGATCTTCAAGTCCTACAGCGAGAGAATTCATATCACATATCGTTATGACAAAAAAAAAAAAAAAAAAAAAAAAAGGGGAGACGAAGGGGGGGGGGGCCGGGGTCGGCGGGCAGGGGGTC
>JAPYYV010000483.1:0-33618 GCA_030522625.1 Copidosoma aretas
GCTAACAAGCCACACTGAAGAGTCCAAGTTGGCGATCTGGGACGAAACGAATTTTCTCCTTCCCTTCGATTCCTCTCCTTTTTTCCTTTGGCTCCGAGCCTTTAAAGTGAAGCCGCCAAGTACGAATTTCAACAAGCGTTGAACTTGCTTGGTATGGAGCAGCGCGTATACATGTGTGGGTGTAATTTCAAAAGTTACACACACACATACGTTAAATTAAAAATAATATTAATGTTTATTTATTAATGTGACTGTAAGACCGATATAAATATTTGTGTTGTTTTTACCATAATACGCGTTGCACTACTGTATGGCTAAATGCACTAATAGTGTCAAACTAGCAATGTCTGGGCCTTTAGACTATGATAAATATAAAAAAAAGCTATACATATAAGTATGTTCGCTTTCGAACACACCTAATAAACGCTCGCGTAAACAAAACATGCGAGCGTGCATATGAATAGTGTGCGTTTACTGTTTGTGAATAGTATAGGTTTAGTACAGTCACAGTCAGTAAGTCAGTCGAGTCTGCCAAACAAGTGAGCGGCACCCCAAAACACGAGTTTTTTCATTATCATGCATATGTACGTGTATGGCTGTGTAAAGAGTAAGAGGGATAGAGAGAGAGAGAGAGAGAGAGAGAGAAAATTAGACTTACCATAGTAGTGGCCGACGAATCCTTTGAATAAAAATGAATAAATGTGTATGTATAAATTTGTCCTAATTCTATTATACTATTTACTGATACAAATTATATTATTGGTAAAATAAAGTTGTTAGTTGCAAAAAAAATTCCTTTAGACATATTCTTATTTTATTTATATAGTAAGTTTAATTTTTTTTTTTAATTCAATATTGTTATCATGGCAGAGAAGCATAGCTTCTACCGGCAGTCCCGCGACTGTACCGTTTTTTTTTTGTAGTCCCCTTGCTACAAACAGTTATTATTGATAATATCTACTATGATTCTTTTAGCCAGACTTTTACGTGTGTAAACGTGCGAAGGGTTGTTGGAGGCTGTGAGGTTGTAATTAAAGTGTGGTAGTAATTCACTATACAATGCAGGAAAAAAAAGAAGGAGTATAGAAGCTACCGAAGGCTGTTGAGGCTGTTTGTCCAAAGTATAAAGTCTGTGGAAGGTTTGTTTACTATAGAAAACTATTAAAAATTTGCATATTATCACCTTAATTTTACCTTACTTCTGATCATGTAAAAAACATGTGGGGGGCATGATGAGGGAGCCATTACTTTCGATCCACACATAATAAGTATTTAATATAGGAAGATATATACACACACACACACATTATAGAATCAATATCTTGGTAGTAAGTGCTAGTTTTTTTCTACCCTCATGATTTTTGATTGTACATTTGTTAATATAATGTTAATCTTAAAATTTGTAGAAGGGAGAAATCGAACTGAAACCAAATTATTGATTCATATGTATGAACTTATAAAAATGTTGCGTGCGTGTGTATTGTAGAATAGGTTATTAGTTGATGAGGGGGAGGTGAGGGAGCGACGAGGGAGCGGTGGAGGGGGAGCTGTGGGACGCCGGTGGGAGCTGAGAGGGGGCGGGGGGGGGGGGGGCGGGGTGGGGCGAGCCCAAAAAAAATTGGGGGAGAAGGTGCGGGAAAAAGAAAGAAGAACTAGGCGGGGGAGCCGGGGGGAAGCTGAGGGTGAGCGGCGGGGAGCGGGGGGGAGGCTGGGACTAACTTTTGTTCATAAAACTATATAATATAGGATGATATGTATACACTGGTGAGGCTTTGCCCCCGGTACGCTCCGCGTGCCAACCCCCATACTTAAATATTTCTTATTTATATGTCTAAATATGGGGAGATACGCCTTAACTGCCCCAGCTCTACCGAAAGCGGTCCGCTCGAATGCTAAGCACGTCATTTTAACCACGTTGTTTCGGCTGTGTGACAGATAGTTTTTTTTTTCCATATGGGAAACGTTTTTCAGATTCTTTATTTTAGGCTTGATATGAATACATACATTGAGGTATTCACGTGCATATTTATTTACATATGACTTATTCCGTCGTAAGGGCAAGATCATAGACCATGTGCGTGTCTCTAGTAGGTGTGATAGTGTGAAAATAAATAACCTAAATGTCTACATCTAGCTAAAAATTTCAGTTTTTTTTTCTTAATGAATTAAAAATTACATTCAAATTGATTTTATAAGTCAAATTTCTAAAAGTCCTTTGATTGTGTTGTTTCCATCCACTATCGTTTTCCAGTGTTTTTTTCTTATCTACCCACGGTGTATAATTTCTTACTGTACGGAATACCAATTTTTTTAAAGTATCTATTGAAACAGAAAGTAATAGGGGCAAGAAGGAAGTCGAAATTTTTCATACGATCGGTAAACGTTTTTCAAATATTAAAATTTACTCTTTTTTATGTCTAGCCTTATACTTATAATATATATTATTTTGCTTACGTGCATAAGAATAAAAAAAAATTTATTTCCACCAATTACTAACATTGTTCTTAAGAATGAAGAATAAATTTTTCTGATTAAGGATTGCATCTTTAGCTTTGCAAATATACGTAACTAATTAGAACTGTCTTATTTGAAAATTAAAGTAGAAGGTGATGGAAATTGCTTAAGTAGGTGTTTCTCTTTCTTTTTGTATGGTCAAGAAAACATTCATATGCAATTACATGTAGTGGATAACGTGCTAAAAAAGTGAAGTTACTATGAAAATACCCAAATATTATCAGTAAAGAAGATTACGCTGATAAAATGTCACAATACGGTGTTTATGAATGTGACATTGAAATGATGAATTTTGTTGATAATTTTGAAGTATTTATAACCGTTAAGGTTAAGAATTTATATAGAAATTATTCATTCAGAAATACTTTGAACGATTCATACTTTACTTTGATTTTAATGGGAATTATGATTCTTGGCACTTTAACATTTTTCGTTACAAAAACGATAGGAACTTAAATAAAACGAATGAACAAAAGTATAAAACTTTCACTAGCAGAAATCAAACAGAAAAATAAAAAAAAAAAAAAATTTGAAATAACAAGAGACTGTAATGAATTATTCAGATATTTCTTAATTTTTTTATGATTCTAAAAATTTTCATCTGAAAGTTCGACATACAATCATAAAAGGACATAATTGATTAATGCGGATATTTTAAGGATTTCATTGTTCGTCATCCATATGATGACATTAAGAACAAAACAGATTATAAATAGTATGTGAGTGAATTTGGTGTTAAAGGTAGTAAAATTAAAAAGCAAAGTTTTTTTTCAAATTTATATTTTTATAAAAATTGTATTTACGAATTCTAACTCATTTAATTCTTTATTATCAAAATCTTTAAATAATTTTTATTCGACATTGATATTGACAGGAAATGTAGACAATGGATTTTACTATATTCTTGATTTTAATAATGACAAAATACAGAAAAAACGTTAAAAATTATACAATCGTAATGCAAGAATAAAATTAAAAAAAATTATTAACTGTGATATAAAAAAAATGGCTCCTAAAAATTCCAAATTAAAACCTAGTTTTAACATTAATGTGGACAAATCATTATTAGAAATTGGAGTATTAGATTTTTAAGAAGTTAATTTTGAATGTCCACATTGTTCAGCTGTATTTTGGGAAAAAAGACGTAAAAAATTAAATTTTTGTAAGAACGAGAAATGGTTTTATTACAATTAAGTCGTTACAACAAATAATTGAAAAAACTTCAGCTACATGATGATAATTTCAGATATTTGACTTAATATTACAAAAACATGTTTCGTTTCGCTACATTCAACACAAACTTTATGCGTGAAAAAAAAAGTCAATTTATAATTTGAAAATTCAAGATTAAATTTGTCACAGGTCACCTAATTCTCTTTTTCTCTCTAACAAACAGGAACTATCATGCAGTCAAATTTTGTATTTACGACTAATAAATCGCTTTAAAAAAAAGATTAAAATAAAATGAAAATTTATTTCCCGTATCATTACCAAGAGGCTATGTCAATTATGAGAAAATACAGAAAACCATATTCATTTATAACAGTTACTTGTGATTCAAAGTAAAAAATATTAAAAAAAATTTGAAAGAATTTCTAAATATCACAATGCTTAATGATATGCCGAACATTACAGTCAATATTAAATGATATCATTAAAAAAATGTTTTAAGTGAGGTTATTAGATATGTCTATACTATTTAATTTAAAAAACAAGGATAACCTTATGCACTGATTCTTATTACATTACATGTGACCAATCAATTAATAACACCTGATATTATAGACGAATACATTTTTGCCGAAATTGCAAACAATGACAACAATCTTAAAAAATTGGTTATAAAACATGTTTTATGAACCGCATAACAACAATACTGCATGTTATAATGAAGAGAATCAAAGTTGTAAAAAAAAATTTCCAAAACACTTTACATTATGTACGAAATTCAAAGAAAACTGTTACCCTGAATACAGAAGAAGAGATAATTCTGATTAGAATTATATTTAAAAAAAAAAAAAACCGGCTGGATAAAATTCCAGTTGTCACTTCAACGGCGGTCCCTTACAATAAATATTTGTTGATAAAACGTAAGTGTCACATAAACGTAGAATGTTGCGCATCGATACAAAGTATCAAATATATTTTTAATTATATTTAGAAAGGAAGTGATGACGCTTTTTTTTAAATACAAAAAGAAAATCAATATAAAAGTTAAAATTTTACTGATATAAAAATACAATTTGTTGATGTAGATATTAAAGCCCGGTGGAAGCCTTCTGAAGGCTTCAAGAATTTCCTCTTTGCGGTAGAATTTATCCAGTATCTTATTTACCTGTTCACTTAAGGATAAACAACAAATTATGTTTGAAGAAAAGAAAATTGAAGAGTCCCTTCAAAACTGAAAAACTCATTTAAAAGCATGGTTTGAACAGAATAAAAGTGATGAGAGTGCAAATCAAGAAGTGACGTTAACATTCCTGAGTATTATACATTTTAAACTAGAACAACAAAATGGAACAAACGAAAATGTTTAGGATAAAAAACAACTATTGGTAGATTAAATGTAGATTCCTTAAAAGACCAAGAGGTACAATCCATATGAAATCATGCAGCGACTTACGGAGTGGTCAACAAATCAAGCTCAGACCTTATTTATTTTTCAGACAAAAAAAAGTGACACGTATTTTAGGGTTTTGCTTAAAAAAATTGTATGCAACCCAACGATTTGTTTAAAATTCCAATATCTCGAAATACATCTTTGTTTTTCATGCCAATTTTTTTACTGTTAAAAGACAGATCAAACTATATTGAAAAATCATACCGCTGGAACAGGCCAACTTTTTAATGCTAAGACGTAACGTTATTACCGAAAAAAAGGTATTTTTTATATAAGAACCTGTTTTTTTTGCTTTTTTGGAGCCAATCAAAATAGTTTATCAATAATATAAAGTGCAAATATTGCGTGCACGTAGACATAAAACTTAACAGCTTCGATTTAATTACTTGTAAGGCCTAAAAAACCGTATTTTATTCTAGTGGACGTAAAAATCTACAAAAAAAAATTAGCGTTTTTGGTAGCCGATTTGTATCGACAATTATTTTCTGGTTTTATCACGAATTCGCGAGAAAATAAGCTCAAACAAAGCTTTATTTTTTTATTTTGATCTGTAGAGCGAGATTTTGCCTGTGGCACATCTGTTTTCCCACTCTGGAAAGGTTCACGTGGGCTAGAACAAAGTTGCTGAAATTAGCGAAATTTTTCTGAAAACTTACTTTTATACTGTCTAAAGCAATTTTATTTTGGATGCAGTTACGATATCTGCTAGAATACTAGCTGAAAATGTTTGAAAAAAGCTTTAATTTAAGCACTGAGTAGGTCCAAAAATTCAACTAGGGCCCAAGTTACGGACGATTCAAGTTGATGTTAAAAATATTTTAAACACGATTAAATTAAAACGTCTTTACTGCAACTTAAAGTTACTCGTTAGTTTTTACCTGAGCATATTTTTAAACTTATTTAAAGCTGAAAGTATAGCATTTAGCAAACGCTTTTAAATACCGTTTGAGAAAATAATTTATTATCCTGCTGAGCGGACCGACAGTGAAAAATTCTAAGGGAATGAAATTTGGTGATCGGTTTGATTTTAAAGGTTTGCTATGGTGGGTGGAGACTTTAGCTATTTAAATTGTGTCGTTAAAATTGTCGCGTATTTTCTTTTGTAATAATACGATAAAATATATTTATTTTCATATTGAATCAAAGATATCATCAAAGCAATGGAGAGACTGTGCAATAATTTACATTCATCACGTAGACTCTAGTCTATACTATATTTAATTCTTATGTCTTCTTTACTTCGTGCTGTCCTTTTAAAGTTGCAGTAAAAACGATTTAATTTTATGGTTTTTCAAAATGTCTTACATCAACTTGAATCGTCCGTATTTTTGGCCCTGATTGGTTTTTTGAACTCACTTAATGCTTAAATTAAAGCTTTTTTCAAATACTTGTAGCTAGTATTCTAGCAGATATCGTACCTTCAGCCAAAGTAAAGTTGCTATCGAACGTGTAAAGGTAAGTTCTTAGGCGAATTTCGCTGATTTCTGTACCTTAGTTCTGGACGACGCACTGTGGGAGGAAATGGTCAAATTCAACTTATTCTAAATAACCATCAAACAAGCAATGAACATGCACTAACACAAAATGGCGGATCATCTATTTCACTACAACCCCTGCAATATGGGTATCAAATGAATGGGTTCAGTAAGTAGAATACATTTGAATGCATTGTATTAACTTTCATTCAAAATGGCGACTAACAGAAAATGGCGGATCATCCATTTCACTACAACGCCTGTAATATGGGTATCAAATGAATGTGTTCGGTAAGTAGAATATATTTGAATGTATTGCATCTATTTCCATTCAAAATGGCCACAAACACAAAATGGCGGATCATCAATCATCAAATGCATGTTCACTGCTTGTTCGATCGTTATTTCGAATGAGTTGTAGTGAATAAGGTCGAATTACGACAAAAATAATGATAATTATTTATAATTGTTTCATCTTGGCCACCATATTGCCACCACTATCTTGGATCTTTACGAATCGATCTTAATGTTGAGAAATGTGATCTTAATAATACAAAGGATGTTTTTTTTTTGTGTTTAGTACAAATTACAACAATTTCTGTGAAAAATTCAGTTTTTTTGTCATTTTGGGGCACGTTTAAGAGGTTTTACTGCCCCCCCCCCCCCCGTCCCCCAGAGCTTAATAATCACTTCGGACCACTTCTGTTATTCTTTTATCCAAAACCTTAAAAACAAAAAAAGAATCATTAGAATCGGACTATCCAGTCGGGAGCTATCTTATTTAGAGAAAAATTTTACCAATTCTTCCCACAGTGCGACGTAACCCTTCCCAGAAAATTAAGCTTTGTTAGAGCGTATTTTCTTGCGAATTTTCGCTGGAACCAGAAAATGATTGTTGATAAAAATCGGCCACTAAAACGCAAATTTTTTGTTGATTTCGACGTTAATTTAAATCAAATGCTGAACCATCTTAACTTTATTTAATAATGTAGCCTACCAAATTCTTAAATTTGGAATCACCGTTCACATGAACATTTAACACGTAATACGAGTTACACGAATAAGCTTGCATCAGATTACGTCCGATTACTAAACAAAAACCTTAAGAAAATGCATATTTTACTATCGTTTATAGATGGACTGCATTTGATACGTGTACGAGTACAATGTAAATGCGATGATGATATTAAAATAGGTGTTAATAACGTAATTGAAAATTGTTTTTTAAATTTTGGTTATCTTCTGTATTTATTAAAAATAAGGTCGAGAATATAAAGAACGGGTCGATAATAGATCCATGGCCTCTTTTAAGGCTCGATAATAGAGCCTAAAGGTAGTGTTTTTATTTTATTGATAATTAATTCAATCATTGATTTTATAACGCAGAAAAATGTACACTTGTATTAAATCACTTGTACAACCAATATTTTCCACCATCAACCACCATTATATTCTTACAGATACAAAAAGGCTACAATAAACTTTCTTTCAACGAAGTTTAATAAATACAACAACAGGCTTTAGAACGACAAAAGTTTATTGCTCTTATTAATTTTACTTCCAAGGTTGAATAAAAAAAAAAAAAATCAAGCAATGTCCATTATTGTATAATAAGAAGTAAAGTTAGACATTCTTAATTTTTATATTATTAAAATACATTTACCATTAATTTTGTTAAGAAACATCATCATGTAAACCGAATTTTATAAATGACAAACGTATAAACTGAAATTTGCAAGTGAAGAATTATTGTCAGGGCATGAAAAAATTTATAAAAAAAAGTTTTTTTGTTGTGAATTGTGTAAAATTACTATAATAGAAAAAAAAAATCCCTCACGTCCTATAAAAGAATGTAAAAAGTTTGGAAAAATTTTAATGTACTATATGTGGCCGTTCATTCAAAAGAAATTATCACTTACAAAGGCATATAAAATGCCATATAAAAAACCATGACAAAAAACTGTCAAAATTGTAGTTGAAGTTACTTAAGAGTAGAACACTTAAAGAGACATCTAAAACTGTCTAATGCAAATAAAAAACGATGATTCATTTCCACATAATAACAACGTGTGTTATTCTTATCGTATTCTATACTTGAATTTTAATAACTTAGTTTTACAGGAGCTGATTCCTAATTTAATGAGGTATAAAAAAGACCAAATTGAATATATCATATAGTTTTATAGTCTTCGAGCAAATATTAGCTCTCCGTCCACTTCAAAATGTAAAAGTTTTTTCTCCATTCTTATTGTCAAATTTAATTCTACAAAAATTATATTGGAAAATAAAATGGAGATGATAACGAGTGGATGCGTTGGGTAGAGGAAGACTACAAATAATTTTATATGATATATTATGAAGATATATAATCATAAGTACGTTTCTCCTACCTATTAATTTTGATTGTCATCGACTTATTCGTTTTGTGATTGGTCGACATCAGCCAAAGGTGAGTAAATTTGAAAATGAGATTCAAAAAACAGTAGTTTAAATTTTTGCGTTAAATAAAAATGTTACAATGTATTTAGTTTTTGTCTTACAAAATAGAGAGATTAAATATTTTTTATTAACTGTGAGGGGTTGGCGCGTGAAGCACGCAGGGGCGGAGCCCCTTGTGCGGTATAAATTAAGGTGTTGGCTTGACATTTTTCTTAAAATATGATTTACTATTAAAACTTTTTTACAGAATTTACACACAAGAACTATTGAATTAAATAATATAATATTCTATACTCAGATTTTTCAATAACTAATTTGGACTTAGATGTTATACTTTACTTCGAAGTATCAAACTTGAAATTTATATAAATCGTGGATGAATACGATATACCTAAAAAGTAAACAATTTGGTCAAAATTCACGAAGAAACAAAAAAAAAGCTGGGTGGGAGCAATGGAGAGTTAGGGATGCACCTGTTGGGAAGCTGGAGGCAAGCGGGGATGAGCTAGTACTTGCCCTAAAACAATACAAATTTATAATATTTATTTAAATTATATCAGATTCTATAATCACTTTTTTCAATATCTTTTTTAAATTGGACTTAAATTGTACACATTACTTAAAACTCTAAAACCTTAAATTTATAGAAAGTGGGACTGATTAGTTCATATCCAAGAAAGTAATAGTGTAGTCAAAATTTACGATGAAACAAGCACATAAGTTTGGGGAGGAGTTAGGTGAGAGGTAGAGAAGAGTTTGGTGGGAAGCTGGTGGGACGATGGGGTGAGAGCGGTGTAGTTGGAGCGAGGGACAAGGGGGAGTTAGCCCAAATTTTGTGGGTTAAAATTTCCTGGTAAAAAAACGAAATTTATCTTATTTAGGGTGGGTTAGAGGGGTGGGGCTGAAGAGGGTCGGGGAGAGCCTGTACTCGTCCTGAAACCATACAACTATATAATATAGAAAGACACACACACACACACATATGTGTGTGTGTGTGCGCGTGTGTGTATGTACGATAGTGTTCTGCAAGAAAAAAGGGTTGTCAATGAAGTTAAATGTAATATATTATTTTTAGGTATCATTATGATATGTAGTAGTTAGTTAGTAAAATAAGCAAGATTTAATAGTAAAATATTATTTTGATTTGGATTTACATGTCTCTTAAAAATAAAATCATATCAACCTTATATGTAATATCCCAAACAACTATACATCCCTTGTAGGCAATCGCTGTTTTCGGAGAGGAGGGGGGGAGGGGCAAAAACACCAACGAAACTGCTCAGAAAACTGTGTCAATGCAGGCAGTGTAAAGGTCTTCAAGGGGGAGGGGGTCGTGAGAAGAGTCTCTTAGAATTTAGAAAAACATTATATTTCTACCTCAGGCGTTTTCAAACGTTAAGTGCGCTTTCGGTAGGAAAAGAAGCACTTGCAACTAATGCGCATATGGCCAAGTCAATCACAACGGTTTTCTAGGTGGTGCTCTGCAAGCAGCCTCGGGCTCAGTGATTGCCCTGGAGAGATGCATATTAGTAACGATAACTACTATTACGTGAAAACATGGAGAAAACAATTGAAGCAGTCTAGGAGATTCTGCAGAGGGAGCGCAAGGGACTTCACACAAACGATGATTTTTTGAAAACGTAAAAATTGAGCAAATTTACGCTGGAATAGTAGAGGTCTGTGATGCGTGCCATAAAATTATTCTCTTGCACATTATACATAATTATTGATAGGAATAGATTAAATAGCGATTGGCTGTATTGACATTCTTATCTAAACTGTATTTTCGTTTCAAATATTTCTAAATCCTACAACTAGTAATCGTCCCATTTTGCGTTTCATCACAGATGATTTTTGTCGTCTTTATATTTATTTCCTTTATTCCCATTTAACTTTTTTTTTTTAAGCACCAGATCCTTGGATTTATTGCCAAATATGCTGTTAAATGGAAAAAGTAAACAAAAATTTTTCTTCTCTGATACGTAACATATTGTTAATGATGCTGTTGAGCAAAAAAGTAGATTATACCTTTTCTTTCCTCCTTTAATCCTAAATGGCATTTAGTGATACCTTTTTTTTCTAGCTAGCTTCCAATCTTTTTAGTATTACGCTAATTAAAAATTATCACTGTACATCTTATTATGAGACTACTCTATACATTTTTAACGAAGCCTACATGTAACGAAATAGAAAAATTTCTGGAAGGTTATTTGGCATTATAAGCTTATTTAAATAATTAACAGAAAACCAATCAAAATTATCTAACTTTGACAAACCAAAACTTTTAATTATGTTTATACATGCATACTAAAGTATTTAAGACTAAGGAGCTAAGAAAAAGTTCAAGTTCTATCTGCAATAGAGGGAACCTATGTGTTTACGTGTAACAAATACAGTCTAATTTAAAACAGAAAAAATAATAATCATTTTCATATATAATATTAATTCTAAGAGATTATTATGATGTTTTGTATATTATAAACAGTACTACGAATGTTTTTTAATGAAAAATCAGTAGTCCTGTATTCAATCAGTGTCAAGGGCTATAAATAAACATTTTGATTCGATATATGATGAGTAAAATCTTTAAGCTCATCACGCTTTGTAGACAAATGTGTACCATGACAAGTGGCAGTCATTAACTAAAAACAAAGTGATGTTCAATACAAAGTAAACGTACCCTATGTACATCCCAATGAGAATCTGGTTAATGCTATGGCTTTTTAAATTACCATTTAAAAAGCATATTTTGCTAAGAGATGAAATGATAAATAATAATACTAATAATATTGAAATACAGGATCATTGAAACATACAATTTAAAATAAAATAACACAGGCCAAAAAAATTAATCAAAGGTACCTTTGACCAGACCAAGAGTATGATATGTTTTTTGGGTCGTTAAATCCTAATCCGTAACCGAAATTTCTCTATCACGTCAGCTTGAGTTTCTCCTTACTCTAAAAAATTATAAAAAATGGTGCAACGTAACCACATAAATTTGAAAACCTCTGAAACCTTTAAACTTCACACCTTTTGAACTCTCCAACTATAATACGTATAACCTGTTACTTTTTAACTTATAACGTAGGCAATAATTATATAAAAACTCACGTATCTCAACACTCACTAACCAAATGAACGTTTAAGAGGACGTCAGAAGAACAGGTTATGTGTGCCAAGAAGCCGCTTCACCGTTTCATATTTTTCTTATTTTGTACTAAATAAAACTGAATAAAATTTTGCAATTCAGCTTATAAATTCTTATAGAATAGTGATCAACTTTTAAAAGCGCCAAAAATATTGATAAAATATTTATTAGTAATTTTTGCATGAACAACACCGGGGCAACCCTGATTTTAAATTTTTTTATAGAATGCAAAAAATTAAAAAAAAAAATTTTTAATAAAGTTTGAAACGCTATTCAAAACACTTTTATTACCTATTTGGTCAACAATTCATTAAAATGTAAAGAGTATTTACTATTTAAAATGTAAAACGAATAAGCCTATAAAAGAATTTTCTATCTCGACGATTTGGTCAGATTCTTAGGTAAGGCTAGATCACGTTATGTCTTTGTCGACCTTTTAATTTCTGTCAGTATCGCCGTTATCGTCATTGTCGTCGTCGTCCGTAATATAGTACTAAACTTAATGAAGGTAATATTATAAAAAGTCCATTTAAGACGGAAGCCTGCAACATTTTCTACAAAGAATCAGCCCGTAGATGCTTTAAGGCAGAAGTTCGAGATTCTGCAACTGCAGTTGTTCTAATCACCTGAAGGTTATATAAAATTAACAGTGTGTACGCTAAATTTGAAAAGTAATATAATGAATAAATATTACTTTTTCGCCCTTTTATGCCATTATTATTCTTCTTAGTCTTAGCAGAGTAACTTGTTTCAAACTTTTAGGTATTTTCCTAGATTGATATTCTGCTATTCAAACTTTATGCAGGTGATCAATGGGATGACTACTGCCACTCACACTTGTATTAATGAATTAGGCCAGTGGAAGCTAACTTTTTGCATGAATTAACTATCTTGAAATCTTAAAATAAATTTAAAGTATAACAAGAGATATAGAATTTTAATTTATAGATAAACTATAATGTCAACATAAAGCTGTACATAGACCAGCTAAAAAAACGAGGTAAGACGATGAAAAAAATTAAGGAACTCCTTTGACAAATAATTCAAGCACTGTTAAGAGAAGTTTACTTATTAGCCGAAGTTGATCGTATAGCACTATAGACCTAGATGAAGAAACAAAACAATTTTTTCTTGTTATTGGCAAAGGAGTGCTTTAATTATAGTTTAAGAAAGAGAAACTTTGATTTTTATCATCTCTGCTATTTTTTTTGAAAAATTTTCAAATAGCTGTCACACTTCAAGGCAGTGTCGTTCATAGAAAAGACATACCAAGCTTCTGCTACGCTAAGTAACAATCAAATATTCCTGAATAAGCATAAACACGAAGATATGTATATGAATTATAATTAAGCGGGCATAATCTAACACCTTAAGCACTGTGTTTTAATTGACTTCTCACTGTGCTATTTTCTTATCATAGCTCCAAAGGTTAATGACGGTATCGAAACGCATCCAACCTATGATATACAAGATTCATTACATTACGAGTAAGCAAATGAAAAATCTCTATGATCTTTTATATTTTTATTAGTTGGTGCAGTAGAATAACTGTCCCATGTACATGTACCCAAAAGTTTAAACTACTGCTTTAACTCTTCGTCAACATCTTAGTACGATTTGTAAGTATTTCATAATATACAAAAATTTTTATTACTACTTGTCTTTTTTTGCTTTATGTAAGTCTGCCTCTCAAATTTATTTTTTAATTTGAACAATAGAGTGTAAGGTCAAAGGTAAGATGTACAAATTTCTTTTCGCATAGTTCGATATAGAATTATAAAATTTAAGAGATGATGCAGCTTTTCAAAAGAATACCAAGTACCAGCCAATACAACTTGAAGCAATTTGAGTAATATAAACCATTTTTAATCACACAAATTCACATTTTTAAAAATTGTTATCATGATCCATTTTCCCGGGTCAAATAGTTAAGAAATCGAAGGAGAGCAATCAACAAATAGTAGTAGCTCCCCAACTACAACAAGCCAGTGATTCCAAGGAAGAAAATGAGTACAAGTCTGAGGAGAAAAGCGTCACGCAAAACTCTGACAATAACAATAGCAGTTCCGACAAATCCAGTGACTCGGACAGTAGCAGTAGTAGCTAGGACGATAATAATGACGACAATGAAGATGAGGATAACATCGACGCTGACAGACCGAGAAGGCGAGAAATCACGAGGAGGGCATCAGCAAGGATGACTCGGACATTTTGGGCGAGCTGCCGCAGCCTGTCGATATCAAAACCGAGGTCCAGGCAATGAACCTTAATGAGGACAAAGAAAAGAAGGAAGACAAAAATGAAAAGCCGTGGTACGAGTCAGCACTGTCCTAGTCTGATGATGAAGATAACGACGACGATGCGTACAGCGAGGGTGACTATCTTAATAAGCATTTACAGCATCTGCAGCGAACACGAATGATCACTACTAGCTTTTGTAGAAGGAGCCTGTTACAAGGAATAATAGTGTCCATATCAAAATTAGATTTTTCAAAATGTTTCTTTTTAAAAACATAAAAAATGTATATTCGAAAGACACAAAAGATTATGACTATTGAAGGACACCAAACTCAACGTCGATTGAAAAGACATAATTTTAAATAGAGAAGTACATCTCTACTGAAAGACTAAAAAAACTTATAACTAAAAACACAATATTAAGTATATTTCCAACACAGTCTTCAATGCTTATTTCGTAAAGACAAAATTTGATGTCTATGTAAGAGACAAAGTCTAATGTCTGTAAAAATAATATGGCGAATCTGTGATTCTTTCTAAAGAATGCATGCTTATTTTTACAGTGATCGCATCAAGTTTTAGTAATAGCGGATTTTTGTCAGTCATGTAGAAAGTTGCTAGTTCAAAATATAATAACGCCATCTGTTCTGAATACGCGTAATGTAGAGGTCGAGGCCCATAGGACGAGTACAGTATAGACTTTTGTATTTTTGACAATGTGCGCCACGTCCGATAACGATATTTCAAAATGGCAGCCTATCGCAAAATTGTTAAGTTGAAATTTGGATTGTCTGTACAGGTAGTCCAACAAAACGAATTGCAACCTGCTTTACTGGAATCAATAGGTAGTAATAGTACCTTTGATCACTGAAAAATTCAGATTTTTAAATAGACAAATAAAAAAGTGGTTTTAAAAAAATCCGTATCGTAGAACCGTATTTTCGCTAATCGTAAACTTAGAGATTTGCAATAAAGTGCATTCAATTGCGCTGGTTGTTTATAAATTCCAAAAAAAAAGTTTATTGTAGGACCAATAGAAGCTGTGATACCGTCCTCTTAGCTTTTTGCGTGTAGCGTCCGTGCTAATTACTTTTATAGCTTTATACTTGGTCAGAATCTTCATGAATTTATACTTTATAGTAGGAATTTAAAAAACAATCTATTTGATCAACTTTTTTGTCATAAACAACTGCTACACTAACAGAAAATTGAGCGTGGAACGTGGCAGTTCAGCGTCTGTAGCAAGCAGCGTGCCGCACATGCACAGTCACCGATTCTGTGGCCTTGCAGTGCTCATCGATGATACTGCGAGATTCTGAGTTGATTTATTAGTTACTCATAATAATAACACCTACGAGTGTGCGGCTACATCTATTCCTACTTATTTTTTCGTCAGCTTCACGATGGTGCCCTTTATTGTACTGTGTTTTTTTTTAAGGTGCATAAAAATGCATGTTCCATACACAATTCGTCAAAAACACAGTTTTTAGTGCATTTTCTGTTAGATAAGTATACAAAGTTAAATGTTTGTTGATTTTCTATGATTATTCGACAACATACGTTGGTTGAATGCATTAGGTCACCATTTGAAATATCGTTATCGGACGTGGCGCACATTGTTGAACATATAAAATTTTATAACCTACCTGATTTTCATAAAATTTAGGGCACATAAAATATGACTTTTCCGTGTTTTTATTTTTTTGCCTTTTTCTTCTTTTTTGCTTGTTCAAACCATAAAAACAATTTTTGAAATTTTTTAAAATAGTTAACCCTCATGCAGAATAATCACTTGCACAACTTTTGCTCAAAATGTTTTTCTCTAGGAACAATACTTTTCGTTACACTTAACAATAACCGAAAAAAAGCCTAAAAAAACTTGTCCAGCCTCGCTCAATGTGAAGGCTTTAGGATGTTGTTCTTTGTATTGTTCTTGTAATTTTAAGTCTAAACTCGCTTTGCTGGAAAACACTATGACACTCGGCACCTCTAGCGCCCTGACTACTTGTTATTATAAGATAAGCTGCATGTGATGATAGCGTAGATTTTTTATGTTATTTGTGGCTACTTGGAAAAAAAAATGTGTGTAGGATGTCTCCAGCACTTTGGATTTTTAGAATCACAAAAATTTTCTAGCTGAATTAATTACAAAATCAAACTTTATTGTTTTCAACTTGGTAATGTTGTAACTCGACAATTGTCGCGATGTATCTAGTAAAAATCAGAGCTCCCTGTCTTTGACATTGGAGGCTTGAGGTCTCCAATAAGCATTGAGCGTAAACACTTCGAGTCTCGAGACATAAAGTCTCAAAGTTTGTAACCTACGGTCACCAACTCGGAAGAGCAGACGCTTGGTATGTATAGAAGTCACTCGATTCCAATACAGAGAAAATATGCTTCGGATTTGGTGTAATGATGCTCCATTCTCGGACCACGCATGACTCATGAGTGATATCATATACTTAACATACATAGTATTAACAGAAGTGCTTTTATTGCATAATGGAAATGTCCTGTTTGAAAAAGATTTATGCATTGCATAATGTGTTTTGTTAGTTTGTGTATATAAAATTCGTGAGTGAAGTCGGTTTTGAGGTTTGAGTAAGTATACACATACATACATACATATATATATATATATATATATATGTATATATATATATATTCTGAAGAAATGAAAAGATTAAGGATGCCTTAAACCATTAAAATGCATTATTATTAGATTGCGGGCAAGGATTTTTATTAAGGACAAATAACAGAAGGATTGAAAGACACTCAGTGCAATCTACATTAATTATATTCGTGAATAGCCGTTTACTATCAAAGCATTTGAGCGCAACAAGTAATAAACTTTTGTGCATGAATTAAAATAGTTAAAGCAATTTCACACAATGTATATATATATATATATATTTAATACACGCAGTGATATGGTATTGTATACATAATACCATATCACTGCGTATAACGAGAAAGAAGCGTCATCACGCCAAATCCGAAGCATATTTACTCTATATTGGAATCGAGTGACTTCTATACATACCAAGCAACTGCTTTTCCGAGTTGGTAACCGTTGGTTACAAACTTTAATACTTTATGTCTCGAGACTCGAAGTGTTTACGCTTAATGCTTCCTGGAGACCTCAAGCCTTCAACATCAAAGGGATGGAGCTCTGATTTGTACTAGAGACATCGCGACAATTGTCGAGTTTATACGTTGCTATACTGGAATTATTATACATAGAAGTTGGTAGTAAAAGAGCCCAAAGCTGTTGCTCTCTCTGACTGCCAAACAGTTCGAGATATCCTACACCCAATTTTTTTTTGTGTAATATGTTGTCAGGAAGCTCAGAAAGACATCAAGAAATGTACTTAAAAATAGGTATACTGAATAATTTGGTATAGAAATAGAGGATATTTATTAGGCTCGAAAATCTATGTGTTTGAGATGTTCCTTGCAACTTCAGAAACAGAAAAATGATCGCTTGATTCCCCAAGGATCTAGTGGAAACCAGGAAATCACAGATAGTATTGCTTTTTTAGTTTAACAAACATTTTTGGGCACAGCGAAGAAACCGAATCTCTGAACTCTTATAAATCTGTAAAATCAGTGACATTTTCTATACTTCTTAACGATTACCAAAGTAATGAAAGTAGAATCACTACTAATAAAATTAAAAGTAAAACAGAATCATTTTATGACGGTGTTATAGCTTACGGCGTCAATGAAGATATAGAGATAAATATGAAAATATCGGCGGAATACCGATATAAATTTTAATGATTCGGCTCAGGAAGAGCTTTATGTTTTGATGCAAGACTTTCGAGACGCAGTACTTAAAAAAAAAATACATAAACTGTTAGCGTCAAAACTAAAAGAGAAAAGATGCCTCCACTGAGCGCTCAATTTCTTTGCTTGGACGAAATTTTTTTCTTATCAAAGAAATTATTTCGTCACCCTTATTTTGCAATGCATGATGTTAATCCAAAAAAAAAAAATCCATTTAAACGAAACAATTTTTCTTTCCATGTATTAGAGTAACTCATAAATTAATAAAAATCTTCTAAACACAACCAAAAAATAAGTGACAAGAAAAGAAGATTGAGTAGAAATAACAATGAGTTGTTTAAGAATAAAGTTAAATTTATTTAGAGTGATGTAATATAACTTACAACAAAGTATTATTTGTTGCATACAGAGAAAAAATGTTTCAAAATAAAAAAATCCTATAGTTTTAGAGAAAATTCAATCAAGAAAACTAAAAATTACTTAAAAATTACCAATTTGCTTTTTTAAAATAATGAAATATGTACTTATAATATCATTATACAACCAACAACAAAATGTTTTTTGTCGCATACTAATGAACAGTGTTTTCGAATGAAGAAGTCTTAAAATTTAGAAAAAATTCGGTTAAAAACCATTTATTTTTCAAGTTATGACCGTATTTATACATCTATGTATATCTGTTTGAAATTATCATACATTTATTCAATGATATAATATATTTCTTCTACAGCACCAAATTGTTATTGCAATGATATAATTGTTTTTTGTTAGTTTAAAAGAAGGTCTTAAAACTATGTGTAAATACTTATTAGAGTTAAATAAACTTATATTAGATCAAACAAATGTTTGTTAGAGAAATTTTTATTATTTGGAAAAAAGTTACTAATATTTGTATTAAATAAATGTATTAAACATTTATTGGAAATAATAGAGCACGTACTCGAAACAAATGAAAATTAATGTCAAAAAATTGAAGAAGCAAATAAAAAAGTTAGTTGGATTTAATATGCACTTATTGATATATCTCATCATCAAATGTGTTAATATGCAGGTAATAACGACATTTTATTTATGTGTGGGGTGTATGGGTTTATATGTCACAAACAGATTATGAACTAGAACAAGAGGGCAGGGAATCACATGATACACATACATATGTTATATGTGTGTGGGCACAAATTGGCTCTAATATACATGCATTATTATTATAGAAATATTATACATGATTCAACTGGTAAATTGATAGAGAGTATTTGCGGAAAATAATAAATAATAAAGATACATTCGCTAAAAAATCTGACGGTACTTGGTGTCAGACCCGGGACTCTCTCATAGATGCCGACACGCTACCCATCGCCCTATATCCTAGAATGTCTAGGAATCGTAAAAAAATTACACAAATGATGAAACCAATGATGAAATATTTATTTGAATCAACTTAATATTTTTTTGTATAAAAATCCATTTCTTAAAACAAAATTTTTACCATTTTTAACCAAGCATGTATGTTTTTAAATATAAGTAGTTATGGTAAAATAGAAACACTTTATCTAAAAAATCATGTTATCAATCAAAAAAAATCTTTTACTTGAAACCAAACAACTTTAATCAACGTTAAAAAATCTTATTATTTAATTTTTCGAATGAAAAATGCTTCGAAGCAAAAAGAAATTAAATTAAAACAAGTATTCTAGTTGTAAGTATTGTTTATTATAAGTATATGTGAAATCTTTTTTTTATATTCAACGTTTACTTGATTTGCAATCAACAAAATTAATTTATAACTAGCTAAACTATTCTTCTATCATTACAATATTTCTAAAAAAAAATTTTCTTTTTTTTAACGATATCATTTTATTATTCTTGATAAAGTTTTGTTGTTAAAACGAATAATATTAAGCTAAAACGTAAACATTCGATAATTTTCTGGCAAATAACATACTCTTTCTAAACAAGCAAATGTTTTATTAGGAGAAAATTTTTGTTTTTTATAAGTAAAAAAAGAAATTTATTATGTTGAAAACCGATATCTGTACTGATTTTTTTTTCGTATAGGAATACTTCTTATAAAAATAAAATTTTTACCACTTTGAACCAACCCTCTATATTTTTGGATGAAAGTACTCAAGGTAAAATAAAAACATTATATTCTAAAACTTATGTTATCAATCAAAAGAAATCTTTGCCTTCATACCAAAAAACTTGAATCAGCGTGGAAAAATCTTTTTATAAAAATTTTACAAATGAAAAATGCTTTAAAGCCAAAAAATATTTAAATATAACAAGATTTCTAGTTGTGAGTATGGTAAATTATACATGAAAGTATCATTTTTTCTGGTTTATGTTTATTTTGTTTTCCATCAAAAAAAAATTATGTATAAATTGCTAAATTATTTTTCTGCTACGACAATGTTTCTTAAAATTTTTATTTACTTTTAATGATTTCATTTTTATTATTCTTGACAGAGTTTTTTTGTTAGAACAATTAATACTTTTCTAAAACAAAAAAATACGGTAATTTACTGGCAAATCACATACTCTTTCTAAACAAGAAAATGTTTGATCAGGAGAAACCTTTTTTTGTATAAGAACAAAAATAACTTTCTTATGTTGAAAACCGATATCTCTACTGATTATCTTTTCGTAAAGAAATACATTTTCCAAACAACACATTTCTAAAAGGAATTTTTTACATGTTTAAAGTTAGGGGGTTGGCTTGCAGAGCACGCAGGGGTCGAATCTCCAAGAGTATAAATAAATATATATATATATATATATATATATATATATATGATTAGAGGTAGTGTCCTTTTCTATTCACGACCAATTGGTCTTAAGTCCCTGGACTGGGGACGCTGTTTCGTGTACGTGCTCGAGGTAAATACATGCTATAGTTTTACGATAAATAGATATGCTTCGTATAAGATATGGTATACATTTTATTTTGAAAGTAACTTATGAATAAACGTAGGTATTGTTTTGATCTTGTGCCCTAGTCCCTGACCCTTTTTATTTGACAAATGTTTGTTTCAATAATTAGAGACATTCTTTAATATAACTTTCAAGAACAACATAAATATTTTATGAATTAGATGGAATGCTCATTTACCTTGCTCTTGACAATTTTGTTCTACGTTATTCGCTTGGAGATTTTTATTCACTTCATATACTTTTTCAGATGATCGTTCTATTACAAGTAAAGGCAGCGATGTTGCGTATACATTTTTTTAAGAAGAAATTTTGATAAATTTTCAGGTAATCTGAAGGAATGTTTGAAGAATAAGTCGACATTTCTAAGATGCAGTTATCTACTACCACCAAATTGAATATATCGGAGTCAGAATACCTTACTTATGTTTTGGGTCCACGATTTTTACCCTTGGATGTCAGTATTCCTTTGACACTGATATACGCACTAATTTTTTTTTGTGGAATTATTGGAAACTTTGCAACTTGTTCAGTAATTATTAAAAACTCATCGCTACAAAACTCTACAAACTTTTATTTATTAAGTTTAGCTGTATCAGATCTTATTCTATTATTATTAGGTGAGTATGTAATGTGAATAATATTTTTATTTATTTTAAAAATGAAAATACACCCTTAAAATTATAATTTAATGTTTGTAAACATCCAAACCGCTCATAAAATTTTTAATTTTTTGTTTTCATGATTAAAAATAACGTAAGTGAGGTATGAGTGTAGCACACTATGTCACCTTATCAATATGTATAGACTCAGATACAATGGCCGGAAGCACTATTAGTCGGAAAAATATTTTGAGGTTGATCTGTAATCTATGTATAAGGTAAGGGGCTAGGGGAGCGGGTCTTATTTTCTATTATGTAGCATAGCTAAAGTTATTAGCTACCAACTGTTAAAAATTAAATATTTTACCAATAAAATATTTTACTTTCGCTGAAGTTAGGCTAATATTTCCAAAACAAAAAATTCTGTTGATAAATATAAAAAAAAAAAAACAACAATCATCTATGATTTCATAATTAAAGAAACAGTGTAGAAAACACTGCAATGCTTACGTAGAAGTTTGTGTTGCCACATTAGGCAATAATTAATCAGCTGTTCATTTTCTATTCACTGTTGTTCGCTAATACCTTTAAAGTTTGAGTGATCAATAGTAGAAAGCAAAAATATTTGTCAATAACACCTATATTTACATCCCAGATGTATGATTCATAACGAGTGCTAATTATCTCTAGAGTTTAAAATTTCGGTCTTTATATTAATATATCTTAAGAACTTGCAACCAAAGCCCTACCAAATTTCGCGAAAGGGTTAGCAGTCTTCTTTAATTTTGTCTTCCGTGAGTAGCTGAGGTTATGGATAATTGCTTTTGTTTCTTTTCAATGACCGACAAATTTAAGTATCTCACTGAGTTAAGTATGTTTGACGGTTTTTATTATCGCAACAATATGATGATATTCCAATCTCTTGGTTACAGCGTAAATTGCTCTACTGATCCTGTTATTTTTATGATTAGATCGTTCTTATATCATTGGTATACAATTATTAAGAAGAAACTTTATATTAATATAAAGCGATTTTTTGTAATAATATATAAGTTAAATCCGTAAAAAATCGTATTTATATTGCAGTTGCCCGTAAAATGAGACTAGAAAGGCTGCAAAAATTTAGTTGTTAATTTCTCTATAAATACTTATTATATCGCTCTACTAATAATCCTAACAATTAGTTATTATTATTGTCTAATTATTTGTAAGACTTTAGCAAATTTAATCCAGTAAAATCGATCTTCATAATAAAAAATCAATGGTAAATGTGTTTTGTAATGCGTTAGGGGTCGGTCAGGATTTATTTAAAATGTGTAGGGGGTTTTCTATCTTTATAATAACGTGGCGTAAGCGGGAGATGTTGGAAAGCCTCACCCAATCATTGTATAATATAGATTAATACATATCTAACTTTACTGTATAGAAGTTTCGGTGGGGTAGGCAACAAATCCCTCGCAACCACCACACAATCATCCTACAGCGTCTCCCCCCTACCAAAGAAAGGTAAAATGAATGTGTTATGCTTCGTTTCAATGTTAGCGGGTAGCCCAACAAAAGCATCGGCCTACGACCCCCTGCTACCTTTGAAGCGCCCCCCCCCCCTCCCACTCTACAGTTTTTTTCAACTCTCCTAAAACCACTCCATCTCTCTCTGCGATGCTTTCTTTTTAATCAAATCTAGTACTTTTACATTTGAACGATTTCTGTGTAAAGTAGTTTTCGTATACCCACAAATAGTTTCTGCATGTATATTCATGAAAATAGCTGTAGCAAGTATCGTAGACTAATATTCCTTGAGTCAACCATACATGTATCTGAATAGTATATTATGCACCTAAGAGTATAGTAGGTTGTGAACGTCCGGTGTGTAGTTAGTGCCCGAGCGTAGCGAGGGCGTTCACTACTCGCCGGGCGTGCAGCCTACTTTAATTCCGTGGTGCATATATGATTTTTTAATATCCCCAGCCAAAAATTTTGTTTAACGTGTACAGTGACAGTCATTCAATAAATATATAAAAGCACTTATTAAAATACGACTATAATATATTGGAGCATTATTGAGACCTAATATATGCTCTGTCGAGCGGTCTGCAGTCGATGTCTTGCTCGCTCGCACTATGCTGCATGCATGACATATTCATGACACCGACAAAACCAATCGAGCTACTAAAAAATGAAAAGATGATAGCAATGCTGTGATTGCTACCTTATAGGTATGCACATACTTGCATACTGAAAATACATTGAAGTCCGTCTTTTTTTCTAACGTTCTTCCCAAATCTCAAACTATGTGTCGTTGTATGCTGTCGATGAAACAAGGTCACAAGCAGGGGTCCCCAAAGGTGAATTACCGTCAGATTACAATGCTACAAATTTTTGGTTATGGTAAGCTAACCGAAATTCTATCACTTCTGAGAGCGCTGGTCACAAGTCTCATAACTTAAAATATGTAAACTCCAGCTCACACACATACACAACAAATCCGTCGCTGTTTCTTAGCTTCATACGCACTAAGTACTTCTGTTCGTTGTCATAATTTTATTACTTATTATTTGCATGATTCTTATAAGCAACGAAGGAAAAATTATGATTACACGTTGGGCATGGGTATCCGCTTACAGCTAGCTGCTTGTTTACGAGAGAGAAAGCGAGAGAGAAAATCGTGCTTATGCCTATGGTACAGCAACACTGGTAGGGAATAAAATTAAAAGCAAATTTCACCACATACTGTCTCGCGCTGCACTCTCCCAGCGCTGTACTGCATCAGAGAAGAGAGTAATACGACACAAAGCAGTGTCCGTTGTGACGTGAGGCTTGCGGGGCGTACATGCACCGGTTGACGGGCTAGAAGGTAGCGCATAAAGAACGAACTTTATGGCAGGGGATATTAAAAATAATTTTTCACGATTGGTAAGTATACTATACAGAATATCCATTATACAAAAGTATTCATTTCAAAGATAAATATACACTTTCAGGGTATATATCCATAAGATCATACATACGTATCTATTTAATTTTGTGCTTTTTCTATGATGGTTGAGCTTATAAGCCATGTTTTTAGCTGTTTTTTAAGTATTTATTCAGCTAATAATTTTTTTCCGAGTATATGAAGATTTTAGATTTATTTGATATTTACTTTGTATTTTACCTCGCCACTTTGTCGTAAACTTACTTTTAGGATCTATAATTTTTCTCGCATATGATTTTACTACGTCCAACAGCTTATTAATATTGCTCATAAACTATAAAACAGCGTCTAAATTTGGGCAATACTTGAACCGTACTTTCTGAACTTAGAAGTTTTCAGTTTCATATAGAGATCAAGATTTTTTTATATATTATAAAGTCACACTTTATTCACTTTTAGTACGTATACTTTATTTAGTGTAGTGAAAGAGAAATCACAAATTAAGTACATAATACACAATCATTTATTGAGAAAATATGTTACAAAGAGAATGGCGCTGCGGTTAAAATCTAGAGACCTAATTGACGAGACCTGTAACCATAAATACAAAGAGGGACAGTTAATGTAAGTTTTAACTTTGAAAACTAAGACATATTTTCTTTTGCTACTTGAGCCGTTAAATAACTTTTTGATTAACAAAAACCAAGTAATTATTTTTAAAAATCATAAAACATGTAAATATTTTTTTTTTTTTTGAGGAGGATAGATAAGCTCTTTCAGATGTATATAAACTTTAATTTACCTTATAAAAGTAAGTTTACAGTTATCAATAAAATAAAGTTGTCACTATATCCCCCTATGTTTGTGTATACTATCTATGAGGTAGTAGATTTTGCGAGATAAACTATTTATTGGAACTTTTATATATATTTAGTATATAATCTATTAAACAAAAGCAAATCAGTATATAGGACGGTAAATTTTTTTTTCCATCTTAATATAAAAATTAAAATAATTAAGGTCGTTTTTGCCACTCAGTGGTACGGAACCAATTCAGTATAGCAGATAATCATTGATATTTCAAATAAAGGTTGTTAATTCTCGTTAGTTGACACTTAAATAACATCAAAAACCTAAATATCAGAAAATTTACAAAAAAAAATTAAAAATTTTAGCATAATGCGAAAAGTTAAGTGAAACTTTATAACTATATGGATATACTAAAAACATGGCAAACTTTTTTTATATCGATATATCTTTATAATGGCACGGGCCATACTTCTAATCTTTTAGGAGATGAATCATAATTACATTTCTTATATTGTACTCGTTTTTTATAATGATTGTAAATACCGTTTTTTTTATCGATTAAAACCTTACTCTTTGGGAACTCAGGGATTGGATTCACGTATTAAAAGAGTCAACTTTGAGGCTTTGTACATTCAAAACGGTACGGCTGAGATTACTAAAATTATATATAACATACATTGATACCTAAAGAACATATCTTTAAAATTTGAATACAATCGTAAATAAAGTGATTATGGCATGAACGTCCTTAAGACCGTGGTGATTCTCACTCTTAGCCATACGTATCCGCAGAGAAGCATAACCCCTAATGTACAACTTTAACAAATCCTCCTGTGACCTCCAACAAATTTGTTTGGGCCATTCACAGCCCCCTACATGATAAGAAAAACTTTTGTTGTTTTTTCCGTTATTTGGAATTTTTCGGCCCTCTCCCCTCTCCCTTCCGATCACAGATATGCCTTCGACGACAGACTCCCACAGCATACGCCTTTCCGATAATAACCACGTTCGCCGACTAATATTCTAGGTAGATTACTTCAGTGCTCACGCGCTCTTATGTGTGTCTGGCCGTTAATACATAGTGTAAATATATTTTTATCAAGTATGTATACTAAATTTGCAGTCTTGAGGAGAGAGACCTTTAGTAAAAACTGAAAAATCAGAACATTATAAACTGTACAATAAAGATGATTCTAAGAAATAAATTGGAAAAGTCTAAATGACTAGGATACAAAATATCACATTCTGACGTCAAAGCTTTGGTGCAAAATGGAAAATAAAATCACGATAAAAGTTATGCAATTTTTAAAAATAGTAAAAAAAAAAGATTCGTCTTATAACGATAATGTTATTATTAACATGTTTTAAACTGCGATAAATCAGAGAAGAGATTAATACTACTCCGTTGTTGATACGTGAGAACTAAAGAGTACATCAGAAATGAAATAGCAGAAGTTAAAAAACAGTTTTAAGAATTCATGGCAGAGAACCAGATGCCGAAAAAAAAGTTTTGTGATTGACTTACTGAGGAAAAGGGAAAAATGAGTTATCGAAAGAAAAGATCAAAACTGAACTAAACAAAAAAGAAATTTTAAAAAATTAATGAAAAAATTAATATATTAAATGTGACGTCCCACGTCAACCATGCCACCCTAAGGATGAAAATTTTCCGCAAGCTAAAAAACAATTTAAAACTCAAAAAATTAGTATTGGCATGTAATTTAAACTCCTTTGCGTGTCTCGCACACTTTAAAATGCTGGACAAAAAATTGCGTCAGTAACTTATGAGTATCACTAGCGATCAACTTAAGTGGAATGGAATGATTAGAAAAATATTTTACATTATGCTCAATTCTCCAAAAATTGTCTTTTTTGAATCGTAAATTTGAAATTTAAAGTTTAACCAGCCAAATACCGTCCAAGATATCTGATATGTCGTCTTGAAAATAACTACTATCACCAATAATAATAATTATTAAAGTAACCCTTACAGAACAAATATCCTTTCAAACATTTTGAAAAGCTTAAAACTAACATATGTTGCGAACATTCATAGTATGGGAAACTCTGGTCGTCGGTACATCAGTGCAGATGACGGTAGCTGACTTCATTGTGGGTAGCCCGAATCCTGCCGTGTTCAGATGAAATGCCTATAGGAGGATTATCCGGCCAAGTTAATAAATGGCCTCTTTTCTTAAACGATCAACAAATTACTTTTATTCAGATGGAGTGTGTAGTAGATAGATGTGCCAAATGGCATGAGCTACAGGTGTAGTTTTGAGCGTGTCAATACGGCGACAAACGAGCGCGAACTCTAAGGATACGCAGTCACGTAGCTTGCTCATGCTATAGTTTGACTGGACAAAGTCCCCACACACTCCCCCCTTAATAATGCAGTACGATAAAAAGACATTACAGAAAAGTGGAATTACTAAATTGATAAAAAAAACGCAGTTACAGTGTTGGTTGAAGTGAAGGCACTAGTTCATAAAATCTTTTTGTTTACAATGAAAAGATGAATTTTTAGTAAGTTCACATTGTTGAACTTAGAAACTACTTACAAAAACAATGGCGACTGATTATAAAAGTCTTACGTTAAATTTACAGTAATGAGTCAGTCTCAGCCGTAGCTAACAAATTACATGCAGTGCAAAACATTAGTTTTGAATTTGAAAAAGGTATGATAATAGTTTACAGTGTTTGTAAAAATTAAGATTACAGTAATCATTTCTAATTAACTAGAGACTTACTTAGCGAACTTCCTGATAGTAATCAGGTCTCGGTGACAGAAAAAGTGAAAAATAAACATTAAGAATCCTTTGGATGAGCTTTACAGCTTGGCAGTTACTCTATTCTCGCACCGGTCAGTGCAGGGAGTGGTTTTTAGAATAGGTATGGGCTTTGGAGGCTGAATCAGAGGCATGGTGAGGTCAAGCATTGGATTAGCCAGATCCTTTGGAACAAAGTGAGCTGGCTTGAGTTGTTCAGTGGAGACAACTTTGAGAGTTCCATTGATGTCAATTTTATTATTAAGAACAGAGATTTGCTCAATCACTTTGTAGGGACCTGAGTACGGTTGCTCGAGAGATTTTGTCGCATGAGAGCCGTGGTAGAGCTTTTATCTTTCGGTGCCAGCACTCAACGAGGCCGTTGACAGCCGGATGGTAAGCTGTTGTTCATTTTCTTTGACAACCTATGAAAGATAAATAGGCTTTGAAGAGAGTTGATTTAAATTAAGAACCTTCATCTGTGAGTATGAACCTTAGGGCACCATAATGAATGACCCGAGTTTCTTTTAAGGCACGTTGCACGGTTGAGGCTTGGATATCCTTAAGAGGAATGGCCTTAGCCATTCGAGAAAAGCAATCAATGATCGGTAGGAGATACGAGTAGCCTTCACAGGTCTTTAAAGAACCAATGATATCCATGTGAATATGGCGGAACCCATCGTCAGGAGCGACAAATAAACCGGGCTCATTTTTTATGTGACGCGAGATCTTTGACTTCTGACAATCAAGGCAACCTTGACACCAATTTTTGATATCGCGGTGCATATTCGTCCATACATAGCGTTGTTTTATCAGCTGGTTAGTGACGTTTGAGCCAGAGTGAGCAGTAGAGTAAAAAATATCAAAAAGCGATGGCGCAGAGTTATAGGAATGTAAGGGCGCAAAATTTTGCCAGGTAAAGTCGCAGAAGAGATTTCTGGAATAGGTAGGAGTTTAATGTTGTCAGGGAAAATAGTCTGAATGGAGTCGATCCGAGAGAGTACATCAGCTGCTTAATTGTCAGAGCCTGGAAAATGTTTCATGTTAGTAGACTACTAAGAAATAGAGCAGATTTGCCGACGTTGTCAGGGAGATGCTTTGTCAGCTTTTTTGAAGAAAAGGTGGTTGGTATAGACCAAAGGCTTGTGATCAGTCAAAATCTCAAAGTTTCTTCCTTCTAAAAAGTACTTAAAGTATCTAATTGATTCGAATATAGCTGTGAGTTCTCTGCCGTACGTGGCATGGTTGAGATGAAACACAGAGAACCTTTGCTTTTCAAAGGGCTAACAGTTTTTAGACTTAGCCGAGCTGTTGCTCGAGGGCTGCGACCATGGGCGGAGTCCGACACATCGGTAACAAGATGCGTAGGAGCATCGGGAGAGGAATGAACAAGATGATATGCATTGACTAAGTCAGTTTTGGTTTTTTCAAAAGCTTGAGTGGATTCGGGTGATCAGTCAATGACTGATTGGTCGTTTTGTTGCTGTTGTGTGCGTAAGCAAGAAGTGGAGATTTACAGTGGCTGCGCAAGAGAGGCTGTGGCCATAGAAGTTGACGAGACCTAAAAACCTGCGAAGCTAGACGACGGTATTAGGTCTGGGATAGTGTGCAATTGCCTATATTCTGTCCTCAGAAGGTCTGGAGCCTTCCTGGTCGATAAAGTGACCAAGGAAAGTGATCTCAGACTTAACAAACTCTCATTTAGGAACCTTGATTTTAAGGAAAAAAACTTGAGGCACTCAAAAACGATCTGGTGCTGTTTGTGATGCTCTCCAGCGGAAGAAGAGCAAACCAAAACATCGTCCAAGTAGACAATTACAAAATCAAGATCACCCATTGACCCAAGGATGTACCTTTGAAAATATTCTGAAGCGTTCCTGAGACCAAAAGGCATGAATACGTACTCGAAAAGCCTGAACGGCAGTTTTACGGCATCATTGAGTGCAACGGCGATTCGATAATACGCGCTTTACAGGTCAAATATCAAAAAAATCCTCTTGCCGAGAATATTAACTGAGTAGTCGTGCACGTAAGGAATCGGAAATTCATCCGGGACCGTACAGGCATTCAGACAGCGATAATCTCCACGGATACGCCAAGAAGCATCTTTTTTTTGGAGTGTATGAATGGGACTGGCCCAGGGGCTCTTGGAGTATCTGCAGATGCTTTCGTTGACTAGCTTCTAGAACTCTTCTTGTGCTGCTTTGTACATCTCATGATCGAGGAGCTTCGTGTGCTCTGTGACTGGAGGACCATTGGTCTCGATGTAATGAAAAACATTCTTTGCCATCACAGGTGGAGCTGGCTTTTCGCCGGTAACCTCGGGAAAGTCAGTAAGGAGCTTGTAGTACGAGGAGTTCGGGACGAAAACGCTGGAAGATAAGATGCAGTCAGTAGACTTAGTAGAACCGATAGGAAAGGTGTTAGAAAATGGTTTAATGATTCTGCGTCTGCGAGCGTCGACTATGAGACCAAAGAAATCCAAAAAGTCGGTGCCAAGGATTGGGCTCAGAACATCAGCATATCGGAATTTCCAGGAGAAACGACATTTGAGACGCAAATGATGACACAGGTCAACTTCACCGTAGATGTTGTTAGTCGAATTGTTTGCAGCAAAGAGTTTAAAATTCAAAGGTTTTGCGTTAGGGTCTGTCTTAGGGAGGAGGGACATCTCCGTTCCTGTATCGACCAAGAAAACCTTGCCGGAGCCGACGTCATGAATATGGAAGCGTTTAGACGTGACTGTGGTCTCACTCGAAGCTGTCACTTGAAAGGGAAAGTCTAGTTTTCCGAAGGAGAAAACTGTGGGCAATTGCCGTGCTCACAGCACCGAGCTTTGTTGCCGAATTTTTTATGATAGAAAAGCTGGTTACTGGTTCAACTATCCCTGTTGGTTTGGCTGCGATTTTGATTTGAGTTGCGGTTGCGCGACTGAAAACGACTGTGTTGAGGAGACTTATGCACAGGGTGAGTATTCCATTATTAAATCTAACTACTTCTTGAGGTCATCGACGTTGAAAGAAAGCCATTCAAGAGTACTGTAAGATTTGTCATCTATGGACGAGAGCTGAGCGTTTAAGGCGGAAATCTTAGATTGTATGTCTTAGAAAGTTATTCTAGAAAAATTATCCGTAGGACTTCGTCACCACATACAGTCTCCAAAGCACGCATGCGATTTGAGATGAGAGAAGGCTTTCCCTTGAGCAAGATGTGACGGGGTCACTTTTTCACAAAAAAAGATGAAAGTATCCGAGTGGTCTCACCGTCCTTTTCCCCTACCTGCGTAAATTCTTGCCGTTGAAAAACGTGCAAAAAGCGCCATATAGGAATGCAAAAATTAGATGTATACATACACATGGTAGAGGTTCGACAGCATCGCGCGAGCGGGAGTAGGGCCCGCGAGTCAGAACCAGCTCGTGCTTAAGCTAAGCAACACGCGTCGCGTAAGCAGTAGCAGAATACGGCAGTAGCAACCAGAGAGAGAAAGAGAGAGAGAGAGGGGGAGAGGGAGAAGCACAACATAGCAGCAGAGCCGAGGAGACAACAGCATCATTCGCGAGAGCCCCGCACGAGACCTTCTGCGTGCCCGCCACATCGTCGCCGAGCCCGTCATATGTGCAACCCCCGCCCACACTGTCCAAGCAGCCGCCCGTGCCGCCGTATTTCGGAACCGAAGGTGCAGACAAGGAGAGCGAAGAAGGAGCGCGAATGCCTTCGTGACGACGATCGACAGTAGGGTAGAGGTAGAGTCCAGATGTCCTTTTGTGTGTAATTTCGTCATCGTTCGTCGTGTCTGTAAGTTTAAGTCGTCGTCCTTGTTCGTGTAATCGTTGTCGTTGTATGTTGTTTCGGTTTTTCAGTAAGTATAAGTTTATTTTGTGCGAGGACAGCTCAGGGACCCACCGTTCACGCCTTGGGCATGGAATTGCCTCGTCACAGAGACCTGATTACGCAGTTATAGATGGAGGCTTTCCTCCGCTGAACCGCATGTACCACTGGTAGAAGCATTAATATTTTGCGATGCTTGTTCGAGCGCAGTAGTTTTATCGGTCGCAGCTTTAAGAGCTGACAATAACTCAGTGACTTGTTCTTGGGTGATCATGGTTGTATGAGAAATTGTAAAGAATTATATTACTATTAAAAAGTAGTTTGGTTAAAAAGTGTGAAAAAAAGGCGATAGCCAAAAAAAGTTTTGAGCGGTAAAAATGCAGAAGCGAAAATTTTATAAGTAGCAAAATATTACAGGAAAAAATTACAGACTTTGTAAGCCACGAGCAAGATAAGATTATTTGCCCTGAAAGAAAGTGAACAAAGAAAAAAAAAAATCGTGAAATCGCTCATTAAGAATAAAAGAAAAAAATGGCTTGGCGAGCTACGAGCGCCAAGAAAGCTTGCTTAAAAAAAAAACGGTATACAATTTTCTCTGAAAGAGAGGTATAGTACTAAAAGTTAATAGTCACTCGTAAATGTAAAATACGCGGTGCCAAAAGACGAATATTCGTGAGCACTTCCAATAATAAGTGACGGTTTGCACTAACCTACTGAAAACTCGCACTGATGTTCAATGCAGGTGGAAACGTGCTCGCAGCACGTTAACAATAGCGTACCTTGTGTGTAGTCTGGATGATGCTAGGCGATTATCCCTACGTCAAAACGTGCAGGGCCTCTTAAACTTCTTGATGCCGGCACCGCCGTCGACCAGGGTACGCAGGTTTACGCACAAAAAAGATGCTGTTTCATGCCTTGTCAGCCGGAAAGGATAGCTCGGCACTTAACGTTAAAGGAAAAAACGTGTTAGTTAAGTCACTCGCTCGATTGTTGTTTTTTTTGTTTAATCGCTTGTGTTCACTCCTGGGTCAAAAGACATCGAGGGTCACCACTATGGGGAAGTCTCTGGTCGTCGGTACAGCAGGGCAGATGACGGTAGCTGATTGGGTTGTAGGCGGCTCCAATCCTGCCGTGTTCAGATGAAATACGTTCGGGAGGGTAATCCGGCGAGGTTAATAAAAGGTCTCTTTTCTGAAACGATCAACAAATTACTTTTATGCAGGTAGAGTGTGTATTTACATGTGCCAAGTAGCACGAGCTACAGGTGTAGCTCTGAGCGTGTCGATGCGGCGACGAACGAGCGCAAACTCTGAGCATGCGCAGTGGTGCGGCTTGCAGATGCATGAAGAGAGAAACGCTCGGGGAGAAGGTAAGGCTCATGCTATAGTCTGACTGGACAGAGTCCCCACAAAAATTTGTGAAAAAAAACAAAATTTTTAACTCATGGAAGTTCGTATTCGCTGTGGGCATGTCTCCCCGCACGCCATCTGCAGGACAAAGTTGCCGAATAAACCTGGTTAAATTTGTATTGTGCCTATGAGA
>JAPYYV010000484.1:24-14062 GCA_030522625.1 Copidosoma aretas
GTCGAATCTATGTTAAGTTTTGGACATCAGGTATATATAGGTACATTATGTACATAGGTATATTGGACGGCATAGAGAGTAGTTCGCTTTCCTGGTGTTATCATGCGCTGGCATAGATTTTTGTATCCCCTCTCCAGACATGCCCACAGCGAATAGCTAGTTTGCAAGTACTTTCTTATGCATGTATAAACGTTATAAAGAACTCTTCTTTCTCCTAATCTGGTTCAAATTAGTCTTGTGATATAATTAAATATTCTGTTAATAAAAAGAAAAAAATTCCTGTTTTCGTTTAACCGATAGCATTTTTAGTCGTGTTGCCATTATTGCGTCAAAACGACCAGTCTCAATGGTTTACGCTACGAAATCCGTATAAATTACTATCCCATCTGTTGACACCAGAAAGGCGCTTATTTTAGTTGAAATGTAGTAGAGAACTTGCATCAAAAATTTTTTGAACTTTTTTTTGGTCCGTCAGGTAGATGATTAAAAAATATTCGAACTATTTATTTCATATTTTATATTTACGAGAATTGTCGAAAATAGCCCACATCAAAACTAAGGAGTAGAAGTACAATACGTTATAGTTATGTATGATTCATATATTACTATGACGTCATGCGTATCTTTAACGAGCTCTATCTCCGTCAATTTTCGTTTGTGTGAAAAAAGAAAAAAACGTGACGGACCGAGTATAATTTTTTATGCAATTCCTATTGCTTAAACAAATGACAGAAGTTGAATCTTCGTACCGTCAATACTCTCATATTCTAAATTTCCTAACTTATAACTTATAAAGGAAAAATCGTTCCTCATGACATTCACCACAAAATAGTTTTGAAACAAGTTACGAATTTTAAGAGTTCGGAATTAAGTTTCTTTTGCTAACTTTGGATGTTCATAACTTGGGTTGGTTTAAATCTTTTGAAAATTTTAAAAAGAATTTTTGTTCTGTAAACATTCCGTCAATAATTATTATTTGTAATAGTGGCTTTTTTATTAGTGTAAGCCATTGTTGTTGCAAAATAAAGATGGTATTGTTCAAAAAAATGAGTAGTTATTCTGATCCTAAATCCACGTGGGTGCTTACTTAGAATCTATGCAGAACTTGACGTAGATTTGTACGTGGAAATCCACGTGGATTTTTATGTAGAAATGTACGAGGATTTTTTCATGGATCCAAGTAATCCACAATACTCTTATCAAAACCGATGATCGATTTTGCTGTACAGAGAAAAATCAATGTAGCTTTCCACGCAGAAATCCACACAGATTTTCACGTAGAAATCCATATGAATTTTTTTATTCCAACAAATGGTTCACAACAATCGTTTCAAAATCGAAGATTCATCTTATAGTAAAGTCAAAAATTAACGTAGCTTCTTACGTGAAAATCAATCTAAATCTACGTGGAATACCACTGAATCCACGTGGATATCTATGTAAAAATTTACGTGGATTTTCCTCTGCCTACATTCAATAGAGGAGTATACTAAAATACGAAGTACAGGTTTTTTTACGGCGGCTTTGACTTGTGTTCAAATCGAATGGACATTATGTAAACGATAATGTCATTTATCGTGAAGTTTTTGTCATCCATACCTTAACTGTTAAAAAAAATTGAACAGACCATAATTAATTGTTATTCTATTTTCAAAATTTAAGCACACTATATACGGAGGTCTTATGCTTAACAGGGCATCATGTTTGTGGTTTGCATTTTTTGTATCTAATATTTATCAATAATTTACACTGCATGATACACTACGTCAGCTACTTGTACTTTAAATCTGTAATAAGCACTAAAAAAAACACTTAATTTGTAAATTTTGCCTGATAAGAATTTTTCTTATAAATATACTCGATATAAGATTATTGCTCGTAATATTTACACATCACCGACGCCATTTTTGATCCTCTATATTTTGAATATTAATTTCGACCATACTATCGTAATCAGTTGCATAGAGTAAGGCGTTGTACAAGCTAACGTAGAAACATGTTCTTTTATAATTTAGAACACGATGTTTTTGAAACGAACTTGAAGGCGCTCCCATTAGACGCCATATAAATTGGTTATCAAAACAAACAGAATAGATATAAAAATGAAACAGTACAATAATACAGATATGATCAATAAATTTTAAAGAAGCACAATACAAATAATACAATGAATTTGAAAAACTTACAAATAGTTATCGATACGGTGTACGAATGATCGACTGGCATAAATATAGACATATACATATGTAAATGTATATTTAATGAATTTGATAGTGATTGTTCACCACAGGTGTGAGCACAACAAATAAATTCAAATACATCAAAATTCATCATTTTAATTCGCACATTAATGATTTGTAAATATTACTTAGAACTAGAGTGTATTCTTTCTTATTGATGGTATGTGTAGTGGAATCGATGTGTCATTTTTCAGAAATTGATCTTTTTTGTTTGTTTGGTTCAACATCTAGAATTCTTGCGTCCTAAAAGTTGAACATATACTTGAATTATGTCATGTGTGCATTGACTACTAACTCATCATTCTTACTGTTCTTATGTTAATTCGATCGTTTTTTAAAGATCTTTGGGTTTCACCAACGTATTTGGTAAGACAGTAGTCAGGGATGATGAAATGCAGACAGATTCAATATAAATATATATGTCATATGGCTGGCGCTAGTGAGCTTCAAGGGGGTGAGCAGCAGAACCACCGCCATTTGTGGAGAAACCTATTAGGCTTAAACATCTATATCTAGGCTTTGCCACGAACAAACAGACGACGCACAGTGGGCTAGAATGCCAAAATTTGTCTGAAAATAAGATAACTCTTGACAGAAAACTCCCATTTCAACGTTTTTTTTTTTATTTTTCAGCGTTTGGATAGTAGAATAGAGAAAAATCAGTCCCCAGTCGTACCGTGACTCTGGGGGAGCGGTAAAAACCCCCAAAAGTCCCACAAAACCAAAAGTAGACCCTTTTTTTAAAAAAAAAAAACATACCGTTCACTAAAAACGGATAAAAAATTTTCTATAGTAATCCAATGTCACACAACCTATAGCTTACTATGATTTTGAGCTATTTAAGATGGCGGCAGCAATTTGGCAACCAAAATCAACGAAATTTTTCAAAATTTTCATTTTTTTTTATAAATTAAGTACAAACTTGGATATAATAGTTAAAATTTATTTTTAATAAAATTAAGTTCAAATACCTGATGCCATTTTGTTTTAAAAATGGTGGCTGGCGCAAAATGGCGGCTGATGTATATATCCCAATCCCCGCAACATGCATGTCAAATAAAAAAGCTTTCAAAGTGGAATAAAATAAAATAGATTTTCCCTCCATAAGTTTAAAATGTTGGCCAAGACAAAATGGCGGCTTGCGCAAAATGATGGCTGATGTATATCTATCAAGTCCCCGCAATATAGGTGTAAAATAAAAGAGCTTTCAAAGTGAAATAAAATGAATTAGATTTTACCTTTAGGTGGTTCTTCGCGATGGTGCTGTATGAAGGCAGAGCGGCCCCTGTGGTTTTCCGATCAGCTTATTATTTACAGTATAAAATGTGTCAGATATGCACTGGACTGCAATATGATGTATATACTAATTAACGTGCTAATATCGTATGTGTAGAAAAATATTTTTCCTGCGTAAGGTACTGAAAATGACGTAAAGGTACTTCCCTACTCAAGCAGACATAGCTGACTGATATATGTTATACCTATTTACCCACAATCGTTGTTATTCTGATCTTGAGTCGACTTCACAAGATATTACATAATATCGATGAACGGAAAAATAACTTCCATAATAGTTCCGGTTAAAAGTGAATTTTTTTAACTTACTCGTTTTCGTAAATTGGCTCAATGAAGGTAGTTATTAAAAAAGGATTTGAAATTATGAGAGACAAAAAATTAATTTCATACATTTATTTAAAACACATCGGCCAATACAAACTTAGTAATGCACAAGCATAGAAAAATTCAGTAATAACTAAAAATCAAAGCATGTTAACAAAATTTTTATGGAATATAGAATTATTCAAAAATACAATACGTAGTTAAAAATACAAAATATAAAAATCAAGTAAAAAATGTCAAAAAATATTACGAAATTTTCGTAGAACATAAAATTATGTAACAGTTTAAAATGTCAAAAATATTACAAAATTTATGCAGAACACAAACTTATTTGAAAGTTTAATGCAAAAAAATATGCTGCTCGGGCAGTAACTAACTCTAAAAGTAATATAGAAGTCAAAAATATTGTATACAAATATATTTAAATACAAAATGAAAATTACTTAACTAACAACGCATACAAAATAAAACCCCACTGCCACACGTTAACAGCCTAGTTTTATGGAAAATGTCGCAGACCCAAATTGGTGCACAGTGTTTCCACAACGTAATAAACTACAAGTTTGAAGTGGTGGCTCCATTCTTCCAAACAAGCCTCCCAAAACGCGTGGCTCAATCTACGTAGTTGATAAGGTGCGCCTTGTATTGCCACCGCAATATCAACTTGACGTAGGATAAACATCTGTCAGGGCGATTGCGATCCTTCACAAGATGATAGTTGTGGTGCAGCTGTTTTTTGAAAAACAGATGCTTATGGCACCATTCTCCTAGTCAGACAGCGTGATGCATTGCTCACCATCGTCTCAATACTTGTACAAATATACCTTCTGAAAGGTTCTTGTTGTGATAGTTATTTTATTGTACTCTTTTCTTTCTAATAGGTCCGGCCATTGCTTACATACCTCCTATGGCACATATTCAACCTCTCGGTAAAAAATGAACCGGAACAAAATTATATTATACAATAAAAAAAACGTATCAGAGCACGTCTGCACAATAAAAGGAAGCTGCTTCTTTTTATTCAGAGCCTGTCCATTGGGATCCTAAAACCTTACGTGTCTACACCATCAAAACAGTTTTTTTCCTCATTTTTTTCCCCCCACTCAGCTATATACATGTCCGATGTATATAGCTGCGATTTAGGGAAAAAACAAAAAAAAAACATGGTTTTGACGGTGTAGTCACGTGACATTTTGGGATTCCAATACGAAACGAGTTGGAACGATTTGGTACGAAGGGAAATATACCTACGAAATGTGTGTACGTACTGCCCAAAATGACTAGTAAGCCGCAGGAAAGACTTAACGTGCAAAAGCATTGAGGTATACCCAAAATACTCTGTATACACTGCACAGGGGGCTCAAAATTACTTGCAGAGGCCTAGTAACACACGTCCTTAAGATAAGAAAAGGAGCCGTAAGACTTCTCAAAACAATGGACTGGTATAAGGAGTGTATGACCGGAAGTATTTGTTGAATGGATTCTGTTTGAAAATGTGCGACTACACGGAGAGACAAATCATAGAACGAACCCATAGCGGCTATGGAAATAATCCTATCTTCATGAACTTATGCAATTGGGTCATGATGTTGATGCCTTAAACGCTGGCGATATAGGTGCGCTTATTCCATGACTAGTGGCTTTGAGAAAAGTGCATACGAAGTTATGCAACATCTACATGCAGTCTATAGCTTAAACGCTAGTGCCTTAATAAAGTAAAAGCGAGCCTGCTAGCCACGGAGCAAACGCATAAGCGCCGCTGGCTTTTTTCCATCGGGCTCTTGCGTTTTCTAGCAAGTCGCGGCGTGAAAAGTTTGTGTACAGTACAGACAGGCATAGACATCCGTGTGTGTGTATATATCGTGTGCTGGGGAGTTTGGGACTTTTGGGGGGAGTTATTTGTATATGCATCAGTATAGCGTCAATTATTTTTATTACTTAGCCTCTGTGATTCTGTTATTTGTGGATTACACTAAAATTATAGTAGTTTATGGGGTGCATAACTGGTAATTATTACTATATAATTTGTTTCAAAACAAATCTATTTGATAACTTTTCCACTAACGTTATAATATGCTGACTGATTGTTTCAAAAAATCATATCTATCCTATAACTTCGATCAGCTGCTGCACGTATATACAGTAGCGGTTACGTATGATGTATATATGAGTATACAAATAACTTCTCCCTAAAGTCCGAAACTCCCCAGCACATGATATATACACAAACACGGATGTCTGCATGCCTGTCTGTACTGTACACAAACTTTTCACGCCACGTCTTGCTAGAAAACGCAAGAGCCCGATGGAAAAAAGCCAGCGGCGCTTATGCATTTGCTCCGTGGCCAGCAGGTACGCTTTTACTCCATTAAGTCACTTGCGTTTAAGCTGTAGACTGCATGTAGATGTCGCATAACTTCGTATGCACTTTTCTCAAAGCCACTAGTCATGGAATACACGCACCTATTGCAAGTGTTTAAGGCATCAACGTCATGAGCCAATCGCATAGGTTGATGAAGATAGGGCTATTTCCGTAGCCACTATGGGTTTATTCCATGATTTTTCTCTCTGTGTACCCAAGCGGAAATAATCGCGTTCATATAATTATTTTCAAAAAAAGGTAACTTATACAAACGAAAAATAACAGTTAATAAAGTCCAGATTTAGCGCTATAATAATATGTATCATTGATACTAGTAATTCTTTATAACAGTTATTATCAGTCATGAATTTTTTTTTGTGAAATCTGAGTTGAAGAATGTGGTTTAATTTGTATTGCGTCAGTGTAGCAGTGCATAATTATATTAGTAAAATATATGCACATGCGTTCTTAAAAAGTTCGAATGACGCGCTCTACCACAGCAGATTTAACATTAGAATTTTGTGCAACTCATAATTTAGTACTATTATCTTGTAAATTTTTTCCAGTGATATTTTCTTCTAATTCACCCATATTAAATTAAGCACGCCACAAAATGCTGCTTTGTTGCGGGGGTCGAAATATTGTTTTTCTAAGACATGCATTACTTCCTATATCGTATCCAGTTTCTACCGTTAATCTAAGTTGGCGCAGAGGACAGTATTATATTATCCTTGTTATTAAGTTTACTGCACTGAACTGTTTTTTCCATGGGTGATGAAAAATTTTCGTGTCCAAATGTGCCATAGTCGTCTATCGATTTTGAACTGCCGCGTTTATCAAATAAGCTTGAAGTTCCTGCTATTTTCAATAGGTCGTTGTTTTACACGAGCTCACAAGGTGTGTCAAGCTCTCGATCCACTTTAGCGAATGTTTTCCTCCCTGCAGACCCAAAATTTTTCCTTCGTCTTGCTGCATCATTAATCTAATTAAAAATATTCAACCCAACTATTTCTCGACTTTCATAAATCACAGTACCCGTACGATCCCATTCAAAATTCTTTTTGTTTTCATTTAATTGTCCCACTTTCTATTTATATTTACTTCTAAAATGTATTGAGTAAGACTGTTTCGATTTAACTACATTTTTTCTCGCTATGTGTGCGTTGTATACGGTTCCACTGCTAGGTGGTGGTTTAGTAGTAAAGTTTAGAGTATTGTTGTAACCATTTACTCAATTCTGTAGTACACCAATGTAACAGTGTGTGATTTTATGAATAAAATATCTATACATGTATTCTTGAAAAGTTCGAATTACGCACTCTACCTCGGGAGCTTTAAGATCAGGATGTTTGGCAACTTGAAATATGATACGATTATCTATCAAAAATCGTTAAAATTCGTTCTCCAAAAACTCAGTCCCACGGTACGTTTGAAACACAAATGCAAAACGAGACTGATTATTGTCAAGAATTTTTTTAAATCTGCAGTTACACGGCGACAAGTTTTATCATTCAATGGTTGTATCCATACATATCAACTCAGTACATACATGCTGATTCAATTAGAAGTCACTGTATCGTTGTCGTTTTTTAATGACGTTAGTTGAATCTTATCACCCCCCCTCCCCCCCCCCCCTCCCCCCCTCCCCCCCACCACCTCCTACATGTTTTTTCAACCACTTCCAAATATTTTTTCATAATAATTTATTTTTATACACTCTTATTAAATTACGCACGCAAGAAAATGCTAACTCGTTGCGGGGGTCGCAATATTGTTTTTCTAACACACTCATTACTTATTATATCGTATCTAGTTTTTGCCGCTACTTAAAGTTCGTGTAGAGAACAGTATTATACCATCCTTGTCATAGCGTTCATTATGTGAAACAGTTTTTTCCATTGGCGATAAAAATTTCCATTCCCAAATGAGTCATTGTCGTCTAACGATTTAGAACTGCCGTGTTTATCCAATAAGCTTGAACCGTCAGCGATTTTTAACAGGTCACTGTCTTCCATGAGCTCACGAAAAGTGCTGAGCTCTCGACCCACTCTAGCGAATATTTTTCTCCCTACAGACTTAACATTCTTCCTTCATCTTGCTACATCCTTAATCAAATTAATAATATTCGACCCAATGATTTTTCGACCGTTATAAATCACAGTACCCGTACAATCCGGACCGAAATTATTTTTATCTTCTTTTAATTATTTTAAAAGCAATACATATTTTTGTTGATGCATTTAAAATGTAGTGCCGATCATCTTTTCATCGCTAATGCCATAATCCTCTGTAGCCGCGTTATCATCAACCTTGTTTTGCGACGATCCTACAGGCTCACGATTTGCATCGATAAAGTATAAATATCTGTGTAAATCTCTCAAATATTCCTTCAATCTGACGTACTCATTTCCTTGAGAATTTGAATCTACAATTTTTTTCATTGTGTAGTCTAGACGACTTAAATTATCTTCAAAAGTCTATGTAGTTTGCAAAACAGGTTGTGTTAATTACCTGTTTACAGCAGTAGCGCCCTTGTTTGCTATGCTGTAAGAATTTTCTCTCTAGATTATTTTGAGCTGATCTTTACAGAGTAAAATCATATTTTTGCGCTTTTTATTTTTGTATTACAATTTTTTTTTAAATATCTCACTCAGAATAGGCTGTAATATAAATGGTAAGAAACTATTGCCCTTTTTACTGTAATGTTGTTCTTTTTTTTCGACAATTTTTAAATTTTATAAACATTTAAACACATTTTCACAAACAGTTGATAAAGTTCTTATCAGCTTTTTTCAAGAATGCAGCTCTCTGTTCTTTATTAACACGAGCTATGGCTTATAGAATTGCAATTTACTTTTTTTCAAAAGAAACTTCGTTGGTCTGCCGATGGGTTTGATTAGCCGCCATCTTTGTGATGTAGACGATTTTATAGTTCAAAGAAAACTAACACATACAAGTCATCACTCTTTATTCGATGTAAATCTGTTCAAGGTGCATGAATGTTCTAGTTGCATATTGAGGCAGGTAAACGTAATGATACTCATCTTCTGGAAATATACATGTGTTTAATCGAAATTCGTCCAACGTATTTGGCTTAAATCGACCACAAGATAACCGTTTTCCTTTACGGTTGCGTCATAATATGCTTGTTAAGTGCACTTGGTATTTTCAGAGAATATCTGTCGAGCTGAATGTTGTATTTGCACGTGATCGCACGGGTTTTTTAATAGGAAGATGTTCGAAGCGTTGAGACTAATATCTCGCTAATGAGTAGACTTGTAAAAAATATTCTGCGTTATGCACATCACGCTTATATTTTTGTAATGGCTGCGTTTCATAAATATATCGACAACAACGTTTTTCGAAGACTCTTACATAAAATCATCCATGATTAAAAGTTTTTTAAGACGATGATTGTTCGAATAATCCTCAGGTTTCGGTAAACCCTCGCGAGATGGAATTTTTTGTCTGTTCTTAAAAAAATTTCACGCTTGTATCTGTCTAGACGCACGGCGTAATAAGATGAAATGCGATCAAACATCACGTAAGACATTTGATCCAAAAAGTTTAAAAGCCTTTTGACAAAAAATGTTTTTCCACAGCCTGTTTGGCTGCATATCATCCTTGTCCACGGATGTTGCCAGCGAGTATCCATTGTGTCAGCGATTGTACACTAATTTTATTTCGCAAAGTATGTACATTAAATAATATTTTCGAAACGCATACCTACGAGCCGGACGGGTGGCAGGTGGGCGGTGGACGCTGTGGTGTCGATGCTGCAGTATAGCTAGCAGTTATGTTTACACTATACAACTATATATTTAGCTGATTTGTTTATCCACGGAATGACCTAGCGCAACTCTCTTCTGTGATATAGTACGGCTACATAGTGTATATACACAGAAATATACAGTGTATGGTTTGTTCTGCTGATTAGGAGTCAGATGAAGTGACACTGGATATTCAGCAAGTGCTGCGCTCTCCTTTTCTTAACGGTTATTACAGTTAGCTGTGATGTGTACTACTGACTCCATGCGCCACTTATGCCAAACAGGTAACAAATAAACAATAATGGGGCACTTCGATTCTAACGGCGAATCCCTTGATCTCCAGTCAATTGCTCTTCTACTGGAAGTCTGAGTTACTACTCTTACTCTCTTTTTGTTATTTGGGCCCGGTTGTTTTGCCATCATTCATGTATTTGAGCTATATGGGGAGGTCAAGGTCTTTGCTCAAGCATTTTTTGAAGTTATACTTCTATAGGTGCGTTATGCAGTGGGCAAAACAACGATTTTAACATTCCCTCTCTTTCTAAAATGTGTAACGGAAGTGGATTTGGAAATGTGTAACGGAAGTGAATTCAATGTATACCCAAAGTGAATTTCGATTTTCTCTATCTTTAAAATGAGTAACGAAAATAAATTTTAATTCTTCAATTCCTGAGAAAAAAAAAAAACACTTTCCACAAGGTTCGAACTCACGACCTTCTCCACGTAAGTCGAGCACCGTATCCATCTACCTACGAGCTATCCCTTTCAGACAACTACTTTTACTGCCTCTTATACTGTGGTTTATGACTTATTTTTAATTTGAAATTTTTATTTACTGTTTATTAATTAATTTGTTTTATAATTGTTGATAAATTATTAATTTTATTTACTTAATTCAATAATTTTTTTTCGAAACTTTAAAAGCAAAGTTCTACATTATTTTATCGTACAGGCATGAGAAAAGGAAGAGAGAGAGAGAGCCATACCTTTTTTTTCGTTACTGGTTGATTCATACACAAGGTTTAATGGATAAATTATTTGATTTTCATCGCGTCTTATTCTTTCAAAATTATTATATTCGTGAGAAAGGAAATTTTTGCAATTATGGAGTGCTACTGCTCGCGCGTTATTGACGGGGTAAGTCAACAATCTCAAAATTTCCACCCTCTATAAATATGTAGCGAAGTAAATTTTTAATTTTTATTCCACTCCTAAAAAATAAGCTAAGACCGCTCTCTTTTCAAAGTGGTTACTCTCATTTCCTTTCATTTTGTTGTTCATAACTAATTTTTAATTAAAATTTTCATTAACTGATTATTGAATCATTTGGTTTTAAATATTTAATTAATGATATACATTAGGGAATTATTTATCTGATAAAATAACTTTTTTCAAATCGTTCAAAGCAAAGTTTTACATTCAGGCATGAACAAAATAATTACTAGGTATTTTTATTTAAATATAGTAAATCATTATGAAACAATTTTGGTGTGCTCGGCAGATCAATGCAGACGTCAAATGTTTATTCGACGGGTTGTTATTATGACTTAACCTCAAACTATTTGAAAATACGCAATATCTTGAAAAGTAAGAAAGATAGACCAAAAATAACAATTCTTATGGATTTTCTAAAGGGAAAGAAAGTTATCGCGGAGGACAAATAGAGAGATGTTGGTTGATGTAAGACCATAAACTCCATTTTCAGAGTTTTGGATGTATCTATATGGAATTAATATAGAAAAAATTTAGAAAAAATTATCGCTTGTTTAGAAAATCATGACAAGTACGCAGAAATAATTATTTACGGTTTCGTGCAACCACAATTTACCTGATTTTGGGTATATCTTTGTAAGAAAGTAGTAAAAAATTTCGAAAAAGTTACAGTAGGTGAGAATATGAAAAAGAATACATAAAAAGTGCTCTAAAAAAAATTGAGAACAACATCACCTTTAAAAACAGAAAAATTCTATATCTTGACGGGCAAGAAAGATGAACTCAAAATAACAATTTTAACAGGTTTCCAAAAGGGTAAATTAACGTAGAGTCGGGCAAATAAAGATGTTTCAGTCGACAATCACACCCAATTACATAATATCCTCATTCCAACGGTAATCGCAACAACGCAGATTCATCGAATTGGGACATTTAAAATATTGTCTCGTAAAAGCTATATCTAAATTCATGTATTCTCCGTGAAAAAGTATAACTTCATACTTAAGTGCCCAAGCACCCACTGTTTTATTTATATTTTTATTTCTATCCGATTTTCATTGCCGCAGAGTATCTATATCGTTTTGCCACGATTGGCTTATTCGTTGTTGTTTTCTTTTAATGTTTAACAAGGTGTGTCGCCTTAAGTGGTTCCCCGTCAAGGTCAAACACGTATGGGTTTGTTTAAATGAATGTTTTTACGTGCTCGTATCTTCCTAATTGCATCCTGACGTCTCAACAAGTTGCATAATTTTCTCTACTTTTTTTAATTTTTCTGTAATCTTGTCCTCTTGTTCTAGTCGCTTATCTCCCTCTTCAATCAATTTTTTTCCTTTGAATAATCTTATAACTGCTTAACCCAAGTCCTTAACGTCGCACTATGGGATGAGATCTTCGAAAAGTGGATTAAAATCTTGATTTAAGCCAATTTTACAGCTGTATACAGGTTTTTGGGCTTAAATTGATCCTGACGTTAATTACTAAAAGATAGGGTACCGACTTTCTAAATAACGATTGATGACGTCACTTGGTCGCACGGTGAAGGTGGCCATTTTTGTAAAAACTTTATACGCGTCAATGATATTAAAAACTATGCAATAACCTAAACGAGTAAATAGTAATTTTCATGGTTTTTTGGGTCGCTGATAACGAATATGAGGTCGGAATTTTGAAATCTCACCCCCTTCATCCCTTATTTACCACCCCTGGGGTGAATATTTGAAAATCGTTCCTGATAACGAAGTCACGTGTCCTTTTCATGGTTTTTTGGGTCGCTGATAGCGAATATAAGATCAAAACTTTGAAATCTCACCCCCTTTACCCCTTATTTACCACCCCTGGGGTTAATATTTGAAAATCGTACCTGCTAACGTAGTCACGTGTCTTTTTTATGGTTTTTTAGGTCGCTGATAACGAATATAAGGTCGAAATTTTGAAATCTCACCCCTTTTATCCCTTATTCACCACCTCTGGGGTGAATATTTGAAAATCGTTCCTGATAACGATGCCACGTGTCTTTTTCATGGTTTTTTGGGTCGCTGATAACGAATATAAGGTCGAAATTTTTAAATCTTACCTCCTTCTCTCCTTATTTACCACCCCTGGGGTGAATATTTGAAAATCGTTACTGATGACGAAGTCACGTGTCTTTTTCATGGTTTTTTGGGTCGCTGATAACGAATTTGAGATCGAAAATACTAAATATCCCTTCTCTTGTCTTACCTCGAAAAATAAAAGGTGGCAAAAACTTTATTTGTATCAATTTTATAGCGTGATGATTCTTATACAAGGTTATTAAGCAAAAGCCTTGTATTGATGTTGTACGAAAATGTTTTAATTTGTCAAGTGTACAAATAAAAATAAAATATTTATTAACTTGTAGATTTATTCTATGATACTCTGCTGTTTTAACACATTCGTAAGTATCACATTCATTTATTATATTTTTAATTTAAAAAAGTTGATATTCAATCCAGATCGTTAATTTAGTAGCTATAAGTTGTTATTATGGGTTACTGACTCTGCTTTTACCATATTTAATTTAAAAACATCTCTTATAACTGAAATCATACGGTGAAAATCACTTTTTTGTTACTGGACTTTCAATGTAACAATGAAAAGTTGCTCTTGCTTTTTATAGTTGCCAGAAATTCTCGTAATTCTAACTTTCTTAAGAGTAATAAATGTTACCTAAATTAAATTAAAAAAAACAATTTATATAATACGGTAATGAATCCACTATGAATTGCGCAGCTGTTCATACCATATTGTCAACAGTTCCTTAAATGTATTTAATGAACAAGTTCTAAATAGGAGACACTACGAATTTTCCCAAT
>JAPYYV010000485.1:0-32008 GCA_030522625.1 Copidosoma aretas
TAGCAAAAAATCGCCGAGCACGCAAAATACTTATAACCTTTACGCCTCTCACAACCAAACACAAAATGCTATACACTTAAAACTTGGTACAGATGTTCGAGAAGAGTGTACCAACACAACAAAACCAAAAAATCGATAATCGAAAGTACGTTGCCCGCGAAATTTGAAAAGTCACCTTACTTTTTAATCACACCTCGTATATACAGGTTGTCTTACAGACCAGAAAATGTGAGATTGGATCCCTCATTAAAATCAGGAAGATTAACACAATTTTTTTACATGCTTATATTATGATTGAAAGTAATCTGATGAACTTTTTGAGAAATAATAAAAAAAATTTTACTCATCCAATGTTATCAAGGTTTATTAGATCATATTATCAATAGCGCATCAAATATCACACAAAATTTTGAAAAAAAAAAAAAAAAATTCGAAACCTTCTTATTGTACCTTCAATGTATATAGGCAGACCACGATACATGCAACAGCATTTTCAAGATGCAATGGCAATTGTGAGAAAATATCGTAGACCAGATTTATTTGTAACTGTTACATGCACTCCCAAATGGAAAGAAATGAAAAATATATTGAAGACTTTTCTAAAAACACTTTACCAAACGACATAACAAATATAACAGTAAGAATGTTTAATACAAAGTTACAATTTATTTTGGACGATACAACAAAAAATCATCTATTTAATGAAATAATATCATATGTTTACACTATTGAATTTAAAAAAAAAGGTTTACCACACGCTTATATATTGATCACGCTGCACCCTGATAATAAAATGATATCACCTGATGATATTGAGAATATTATATCTGCAGAGATTCCCTCAAATGATGAAAAGCTGAAAAAATTAGTTGTTAAACACATGATTTTTCACGTAAAATCACAGAGAAAATGATCCAATTTTTGAGGTAGGTGAGGGGGGTTGAGGGGGGGGGGGTGCTACAAACAAATGACGATCATGCAAATGACGTGAAAATATAACGAATTCACCCGTGGAATGAGGGGGGCGAAGGGAAGTAGGGAGGGGGGGGTGAGGGGTGGCCGAAATAATTTAGTTATTATCACCATATATATATATATAGCCTCTCTCAATACTGCTGCATGGTGGAAATCGTTACGTGACTGTAATAAAGGCTTAGCTGGGCCCTGTTACAGCCAAGGTACGATCAGGCGAACAATAGAAGCATTCGATTTTCATAGTCGGTTTCTGCTCTCATATTGGTAGTTTTTCTGTATATTACAGTAATCGCTCAACGAGCAATCAACTATATAGATATACTTATATGGGGGAGATTGGAACCTCGAGTCGGTTAGTCCGAAGGCGAATATCTTACCTACTTGGCCAGAGCGGATTAGATACTGGCTGTGTAATTTCGGTCCATATACATTGCAAGTGCAATGTATTTCTTTTGGTACTTAATGATTGAATGTATTCCAACTTTTACTTATATATTTATAGTACATAAATAATGTTTATATCTAACATTTAAAAAGATTTTCAATGAAATACAGTTCATAGGGTTCAAACAGTTTTTGATTAATTATTAATCTAATTATCTCAGATCAATCAGTGTTTAGTTGATCTTTATGCATTTTATATGTAATATGTATCGATTCATATTTCATTATACACTTTTAACAATTTAACTCTTTCAACTTTACGATGTATTGTATAATATAAATTATACCAAAAAGCGAAAGGAACTTTGTTCCGACCAGGGGTGCATGGACCCGTCACGCCTTTTTCAAAAATAGTTTTGTTTATATATATATATATATGGAATTTTTATTTATATATCTTATTTTTTTATATAGACAAGCATTATTTTATCAATATAAAGGCAAGAAAGGATTATTGAATATAAAAAAATTGTGATATTCGCAGCCTCTAATATAGAGCAATTATATGATGCTACTATATTGCATTAATAATTGAATAATCAATTTTTTGATTATCTTGTAATTTTTATAAGTCTTAAGGCTAAAATCGTAAAATTAAGATGATGTATTTACTCGTTGCAGAATCACAGCTGGTAGAATGGTTAGGTTCGGTTATTGGGTTCAAAATCTGCTTCTGACGATTTTCTCTCGTAAATCAGTAGAGGTTCCAAAGGTCAATTTGATTTTTGAAGCTTTCATACGTTGTTTCATGTGATGTCTACTGCACGTAATAGCATGCCTTTGATATATTGTTAACTCAACTTGTTGTTTATAAAAGGAATGAGTTATTTTTGGGTTGATTTGGATTGTGCACTCCTTTTGATGTTTTTAGCGTACTTAGTACAGTATTTAGGTTCTCCGATCTGCAATGCTAAAATAGCTCTATTAGAGTCCATGTATTGTATACATCCTTGGGATAATCGTCCTTGTCTGTCTGTAACGGCATAACAATATTTTAAATTTCCAAATTGGGCAAAATGGTTAAGGAAGTCTTCTTATCTTTTCTTTTCTTTTGCATTCCATGGTAGAAGACAGATAAATCGTTGTGGGTCTACGTTCGGAATCTGATTTTTATCATCATTTGGTAGTGTTGGCAAATGAGATTTCTCGGGTTCTATGATACTAGACTTTATCATTGATGTGAGAGATCCTGATTGTTCTATTTCTTCTTCCTGAATAATTAACACATCAGATCCTTTTATAAATGAATCATTAGCATAAGTTACAGTTACAGTTCGTTGCAAATTATTATGAAAATCTAAAACTGTATGCATTTCTTTATTGCTTTCTTCACTTTCTAAGCATTCCATTATTTTATGTAATGGATAATTCACATCGACTATTGTTTTTACTGAAACTTTCATATTAGTGTTGGAGTCCATACTCAACCTGTAATTGAATTAGGATTTAAAACATTACTTATGAGTCCATTTCTAATTTCTGTGTTGTGTGTCGTGGAAATGTTAAACTACCTGTTTCTTCAATAAGACGGTGCTTAGGTGTTTTCATTATTTCTTTCTCGTCTTCTGAATGCATTGCCTCTAAATTAAGTTTACATGCGATAGCTTCGTTTTTAATGAAAACTTTTGGTTCGATATGGATTGGGTTCGTAACCTGTTTACCAGATTGTTCTGACAACTCTCGGGTGGTTCTCCTTTTAAGAGTGATCCCTTATTCTCTTGAAGACAATGATGATTATAAGTATAATGAGTATGGCTTCGGTGATAGATCTAATTAGCGTGAAAGTAAAGTTATTTTTTATTTCCAAACGCTGGCTACGTATTATCTCTATTCGATTCATTATAACATTTAGTCTTATTTCTTTAGTTCTCCATGAATCATCATTACAATCTAGTTCTTGAAGTTCTATTGTGGCATCATGAAAAATATCAAGGTCTTTCAGTGGTTCATGTAACTCAGAGAGGTTGAGAGTGATAGTCACTTGATAAGTATATCGTATACTCGTTATTATCTTGTTTTCACTTGTCAAAGTTAATTCACAAGTGCTTTTCCAATACATCCATCGGTCATTCTTAATAATCCTATTTCATCAATTGTTTCTTGTCAATCTATTCGGTCAGGACACATTAAATTTATCTGGTCTTCTCTATATGTTGAAGATAACCACGAATTATCGGCAGATATATAAATCCACTGCGTTTATTTTTTTTCGTTTATGTGTTATATCACAATATTTTAATGTTTCCGTTTTAGGTTTTATAAGCATGAAGACATTCTTTACTAGGGTATGGTTTTTTTAAAGGTTCTGTCACAGAGAAAATGTGACCATATCTAGTTTTGTCACATTGATTATGAGTAAAATCATTTAATCGTAAATATGAATTATGATCCGCAGCTACTGCTAGATATGGGTATTCTGTTTGTATACAAGCGGTTCCATTTTGATTTAGTTGTAGTATCGTTACTGGGACAGATCTATATAAATTATAAGAAGTACTATCCACGAGTGGTAAATGCACAATTAGTATTGTTTTATTGTCTTGATGAACAACATCTTATTTACTCAGGATACTTATTTCCACTGCATATACATTTTCTTTTGGTGCTACAAATTCTAATTTTTCTGCCAGATTTTCCACATCTCGAGCCACTGATCGTAACATTTCAGATAAAAGTAACTAAGGATAAACTCGGCCTCATTGACAATCGTGCAATATGTATCAATTAAGTCTCCATGTGATTCAATCATGTCATCTAAAGTAACTTAAATTCTTCTGACATATATAGCTAGATATTGTTTATAAGTATCCATGGCAATTTTATAATTTAAAGTTGGTACATCATGCAAAAAATCGACTACCTATTTTGATGTATTTTCATGTCTTTGTGTAATATTGTATATTTCTTTGAACGAGTAGGTAATTATGTGGCCACTTTATTCATATAATTATATATATTCTTTTTTATCTGCATCCAGCTTGTCAATATTGCTATTCATGATGTTTGTATCATTATCAGACAACAATCTAAAAAAGCCCTTGGCTATACTGCCTATACTCCCAAAGGATGCTAATTTTTTAGTTCTTACACTTAGGACTGGTATGACATTTTTTTTATCATTAATTCCTTTGGTATTTATTATATTTCTTATGGTACATTTCTGTGTGTTCAACTAAGTCATTTTTAAATTGATGAAATCTTTTCCCGTATAATTAGCGCATTTCTAACATCCAAGTTGTATAATGCAATGTCGAAAACTTTCGGCCACTCCATGGGCAGGTGTTTGTTCTATTATGAATTTATTAATATCAAATGATATTGTTATTCTCCAATCAGCTATTTTAATTTTCATCATATTCAGTCAATCTTAATAGATACCTGGATTTATTGGTAAAAGTTCTATAATATAATTACCAACATAGATGGGTTCTGTTGCAACTGCCGTTACTATGGTCATCCAGATAATAAGGACGACCCATATGGTATCTGTAAAAGTTTTCTAATGTTATTGATTAAGTTGCCAAAATTTATCTCGGTACTAATCTAAGTTTATCTGTATGTTTTCGTATAATTCCTCCATCTTGTTTCTCTAAGAGCCCATTGTGTCTATCCCGAATATATTTAACTCTGAGGGGTTCATTATAATATCGATCAAATTTATGGGTGCGTACTTCCTTCTTTACACATACGTCATTTCCGAATCTTGCATCAAGGATTCCATATTTTTATCATATCCTGTTTTAGCTTGTATTCTCATTGTTATTGGTTGAACTCCTGCTGCAATTTTCATATCTCGCAGTCGTTTTATGATGTCATGCAGTCTAATGGATAAGTTCGTATCCTCTCATCCTTAGGTATTTTTAGAGGTAATCTCAATAATATCCCGAATACAAGTTCATAAGGTGTAAAATTTGTAGCAGCATAAACGCTTGTATTATACGTAAAAGCTGCAAATTTTGTTAAATTATTCCATTCATCATAAGTTTCGGAATAGGTTCTCATAGCATCAGCCAATGCAGTATGACTTGTCTCTAGTGATTCATTTGTTTGGGGATGATATGATGACGACGTTAAATGGTTCGTTTTTAGGGTTCTCATGAGTTCTAATAAGTTGGATATACGAGGTCTGTTAAAAAAATAAGGTGAATTTTCAAATTTCGCGGACTACGTAAATTCGAATATCGAATTTTTTTTTGTTAAGTTGGTACACTCGTCTCGAATACATGTTCACAGTTTCAGCTACATAGCATATTTAGTTTGTGTGTGAGAGGCATAAAAGTTAGAAGTGTTTTGCATGTTCGGCGATTTTCGACTCTCCAAAAAATCAATTTCGTGTAAAAAATGGAATTAAGTACTCAAAAACACTCAAAATGTTGATAATAGCATACGGTGAGTGTATTCTGAGTCGAAAAAATGTTTACAAGTGGTACAAGCTTTTCACAGAAGGCCAAGAAGATGTGAATGACGACGCTCGCCCTGGACATCCCAGCACATTAACAACCGATGAAAATGTTGAGTAAGTGAAGAAAATTGTTATGGAGAATCGTTGAATCTCGATTGGCTCATGCCATGCAATTTTTTTGGAAATTTTGGGCATGAAGCGTGCGGCAGGGAAGTTCGTTCCAACATTTGTGAATTTTTACCAAAAAAACCGTAATTTTTTGGCCAAAAACAACATCGTAATCATGCCTTACCCACCGTATTCACCAGATTTGGCCACCTGTGACTATTTCCTGTTTCCAAGATTGATAAGATCTATGAAAGGACTGCGTTTTGCGACGATTGAGGAGATACAAACCGAATCGCTGAGAGAGCTCAAGGGCATACCAAAAAGTGCATATCAGAACTGCTTCGAAGATTTGAATAAACGCTCGCACAAGTGTATTATATCTGAGGGGGACTACTTTGAAGGGGACAACATAGAAATTGATGAATAAATAAATATTTTTAGAGAAAAATGAAAATTCACCTTATTTTTTTTAACAGACTTCGTATAAGTAGCATGTCTATCTGATAAAATTTCTCTGGGCGCACCATAAACTAAAATAAGATTTTTTACGAGTGCATCAGCCAAAGTACTTGATCTTAAGTCAGGTAGTCGAACTAGTATGGTATATTTAGTTAAGTTGCACTGTATCGACAGTAAGTGGCAGTTACCATTCGGTGTCATTCTCAATTTGCCATCAGTGTCAATAGATACTTTATCAAAAGGCTCAATGGGTGTATCTGTAAGTACCAGGGATTTTTTTTTTATTCGCTCAATTTTCTTTTCCTGACATTTGCTGCATTTTCGAACGTAGTTAAGAATGTCATTTCTTATTCCAGGCCAATAAAATCGTTCTCTCATTTTGAATAGTTTAATTTATTTCTTTGTGTCCTATAATAGGGCTGCCATGTAACGTTTGTATTATTTCAGTACGTTCTTGAATTTTCGGAACGTCAACCTTACCGTAACAGACAGTAATTTTAATAGGCGTTATATCAAACGTTGTTGATAGTACTTCTGTGATTGATTCTGGTTGTACTCTGTCTTTGAGACCTACCCTTCTTGAAATTCGAAAGGTTTTTAGATTTCGTCTCATTAATATTCTTCTAAGTGATTTAAAAGCTTTTGTAATCTTTTCTGGAGCCATCAAATCAGTAGAAGTTTCACTAATGGCAATTGATAATATATTATGTCTTCCATAGGGTGTTACTAATATCTGGCCTACTTTTGGTTTCTTTGATTTCAAATAATTAAGGTCCATCGTACCTATCGCTATCAATAATCTTCAGACCGACTGGCTGACAATATTTACTAATAAAATGTACTATATTGTCTCTTTTATATGTGATACAATATCTAGTAGTGATCACATTATTTATTAGCTTAGCCTGTTTATATTTATACAGTCGTCAGTATTATTGATGCTATCGCTAAAACTCATGTACATTTTTCCATTTTGCTATTTATATCGATTAATTGGGTTAAAAGAATATAAGTCTGATAGCATAAAATCAGGTATAATATTTCGATTGGCTTTTTCCTTATTGTGACTCTTGAGACCTATGCTGTCTTCGTTTTAATTCTCTGAAGGTTCTTCTGGTATTTGTTCTAAGTCAGGTGCTTTAGATCATCTGTTTAAAGTCGTTGCTTGTGTTGGTGTGCTGTCTTTATCAGTCGTCTGTGTCGGTGTATTGGAGCTTAAAAGAGCTCTTCTTTGAATACGTGGCGTGATTGATATTTTTCCATCTGTTATATATTTTTGGACAATCGTATTTTCGTCAAATGAGGGTTGAAAATCCTCGCTTCGTTTTGATATTTCAGCAATCTTGTCATCGAATACAGAATGGTCAAAATTGTCAGGATGATAGGTATCGATTTTATCCAATATGTCCTGAATTTCAGGATCTGGCTGGTCTCTGGTCATAAAATCAATTTGTAATAAAACAGTCTGAATTTTTCGACCCTGATTCTTCATTTATTTAAGTTTTATTCAGGAACCCACTCATACTCTGATCAAACTTTTGAACAAGTTTTTGTACATCTTGAGAAGTGACTTCATGACTTTCATCATCATTACTTTTAGATTCTATAATATTAGTTTCATCTTGAGAAACTTCATCACTAACATATTCAGTCAGTGATATGGGGGTTACTACAACTTTAGTATCCGTTGCTTCATTGTCTTAAGCTGTGTCAGTTGTCGAATCTGTTTCCGTTAATTTTTGTCGTAAGCCACTCTTACGAGGATCGTATACAGGCGGACGTGCATCTTCTATAGTACCCTAACTACTACTAGGATTATTTTCAGTCAACAAATTAGCCTTTGATAGTCGTAAGTGTACTATCTTTTCGTCACTCTGTGAATCGTCGTTTGTGTTTGTCTTGTATGTTTCGCTAGAATATAAGTTCGAAGGCCCCGATTTCTTTTTCGGATTGTGAAAAGTTAACTCTGAAAGAGCTCGAGTCCTACGTGGGATTCTTCGAAGTTCTTTTCAATACACTTGTAATTACAGGTAACGGACCTATTTGGGATGCTTTTTGATTTCGGGTTTTTTGAGCAATAACGCTGTGGTTCAATTTTGGTCGATATTTATTAGTTTTTGACCCAAGGAGACACCCTCGGTTACTATTTACCGTAGGTAATGTTAACTGCGTTTTTTCTATCTTTGTCGGGATTGATGGTAATGTCTTTGGTTTAGTTGTTGTAAGTTTATAATTAGTAGTAGCTGTAGATTTCTAAGTGGCAATTTTTTTCTCTTGATTTTCCTCTATTCGTTTCCTTCTAATCATGATAATTCTTAATAATGGAAGCCCGCTATTTATGTCACTTTCTGGACGTAAAGGCTCTACAGAATTTCTGGACAATGCATTTACGTTTGTATTGAGTCTTCTAGGTTTATACTAAAAAGTCTATTTATAATTCGTAATTTTTGAACATTCAACGAATTAAACGTTACCCTGGATCATTTCTAGTATGCATTCAATTCAATGGTTCATGATCAGCCACGAGAATACATTTATTTCCTAATAAATAAGATCGAAAATGATGCAGTACATATAAAGCAGTTAGACATTCTTTTTCTGTCGTAGAGAAGTTTATTTCAGCTTCATTCAAAGTTCTCGATAAATAAGCTACTAGATGGTCGAATCCTTTCTTTTCTTCACTTAACACCGCTTCAATAGCGCAATTAGATGCGTCTGTAGTTAGCTTGAATACTTTAGTAAAGTCAGGAACTCAAAGAATAGGTTCTATACATAAATGTTCCTTTAATATTTCAAAACTTTTTGTATGCGCATCGGTTCATTCGAATTTTCCTCCCTTTTTTAAAAAGTCAGATAGTGGTTTAGCAATTTTAGAAAAATCTTTTATAAATTTCCAATTATATCCGGCTTATCCCAAAAATTATCTTATTTTTCACTGTCTTCGGGACAGGAAATTCTTTGACAGCCTGTATTTTTTTGGGTCAGGTTCGATCCCTCATTGGCTCACAACGTGTCTAAGGAATATTACTTCTTTTTTTAAGAATGCGATCTTGCCTGGTTGGAGAACCATTCTTGCTTTTCTTAATCCATCAAAAAGCAATCTAACTTTTCTGATGATCCACTAAATCTTTAGCATAAATTATGATGTCATCTAAATCCACTAGTATTTTAACGTTTAATAGTCCTCTTAGTATTAAGTTCATTAATCGTTGGAACGTTGCGGGTGCATTTTTCAAACCCTCGGGCATACGATAGTATTCGTAATGTTCATGAGGTGTTGTAAATGCAGTTTTAAATTTATCGCACTCAGCCATAGAAATTTGTTGAAATCCGCTTGCTAAATCAAATACTGAAAAATATACTGATCTTCCCAATCGGTCCATTATATCAGCGATGTTAGGCAATGGGTATGAATCTTCGATAGTTGTCTTATTAAGATTCCTAAAGTCAATGAGTATCCTCCATGCAGACTATCTTTTTCGGGACAATCCAAAGAGGTGAATTGTATGGTGATGACGTAGGCTAAATTATTCCATCATCAAATGTTTTTGTTATATGTTCCTCTAAAACTTGTCTATGCACTGGTGGATGACGATATTGTTTGGTGTTAATCGGAATGATGTTTTCGATTGGAATTTCGTGCGCGACTACATTCGTACAGGATAGTGAATCTCCTGGCAATAAGAAAATATTTGCATGTTCAGTAATTACTTGATAAATTATATCTCATTCCTCTATGTTTACATTGCCTGTACGCACTCGTTTCTCAAGTTCTTTTACTCTTTCATGATTATTTTCGAGTGCAGGTCTCTTATATTCACTATTAGTGTCGGGATCGAATTCGGGGGTTATATATTCAAAGGGTAAAATTCCTTCGGGTAAACTTCGATAATAGCATCCTCATTTTTGGCGATAATAGCCATAACATTACACTGGCTGGTTTTATTTCTTTTCATTTCTCACCCTAAATACACGTCATCATGTGCCACATTTATACCTTCACTTAAATCAGTACTGATTAAATTAATTTGTATGACTTGACGTGTTCTGGCTTTAATCGTATATCTCACGAAGTTGTTATTTTGTTATTCTGTATTAGGATCATGTTGTTCCAAATAAGGAGTACTTTTAATCATTACTGTATTTCACATTGTCATATATTTCCTAATATACCGTGTATACCTTGTTTATTAATCTTATTATTTTTTATATTAGAAATTATTTCAGAATTATTTCCTCTTTTACTTAAAATTCATTAGTTATATTTGTCGTGGAATTGTTGATCGGCTTGTATGTCATCACATTTTTCATATTAAGGCATATCTGATTTTTTTCTGTGGGCCTATAACGTTTTTATTATAAAATTTTTGTCCAATTTTATTCTTACAACACCCCGAAATTTTAGTTGAATCGAAATTGGTAGCCAAAATTTGATTCTCTAGAGCCTGTTCTTTAAGCTTTACAGCTGTTTCTCTTTTTCCTTATTTATCTAATAGTGCCATTTCTTCAGATGTTTCTAAAAATGGTATAAGATTCATCACATCATCATGTAACACTATAGCATTATGATAGTATGATAACGATATTCATCGATGTTTACAAAAATTTGGACCTAATAATTCTCCATCTATGATAGGGAAATCATTAGAAACGATATAAAGAAAAGTTAGCTTTCCTTGTATAGTTATGTGTACTCTTCCCATGGTTAAAACTGTATGAGGCGTTATTCCTGTTAAATTAATTATATTGCTAAAATCTACTGGCGATTCTCGGCCTAATTGACTTACTTTTACTAAATTTATTGCAGAACCGTTATCAACCATAAAAGTAATAAATCGATATCTACATTCCAGTACACATGATTTTATACTTGTTGGCTTATCTTCTACTCTAAGTCCCTGACATGTCCCGATATCGACGTTTTCGATTTTGTCGCAATATTCATTACTTGTGGCGAAACGGACTTTTTTTCATAAATCGAATTGCACTGCCTGTGGTAAACCGATTTAAGTAATTTTTTTTTGGAGGTTGTGGGTGAGACCCTACAGAATAGAGGAAAAGTGGACTGGCCTTAAAAAATTTATTCAAGGGGGTTGAAACAACCCCTAAGGCGGGAACAAATTTGAAAATATATACTTTATGAACTGTATCTTCTTAACGTATTAACTTTCAATGCTTAACAATGCTAGAATCTAAAAAATAAAGAAAGATAATGATGAAAACAATTTAAAAGGGTAATATAAGGCTTTACAGGAGCTAAAATAACACAAGACTACCCCTGAAATTGAAATTTGTGTATAAATTGTGTAGAATATATCACATTTCTCTTATTTTGTACATTATTTTCGAGGTCATTGATTACAAATTCGCTGACAGATATGGAAAATTCAAAATGGCAGATATAAAATGGCTTCCAAAAACTTTTTTTATCCTGATTTTTCTTGTAATTACGCAAGTGTTTCTATGACTGCTTTTAACATATATAATTTAAGATTTTAATAATTTAAAATGGCTTACACACAATGACAACTTAAAAAATAAATGAATCTTTTTATTTGGCATATAATTTCGTACATGGGTCTTCTTCGATTGCTGATTGATCAGATTAATAAAATTTTGGAGGTCAAACCAAATATGAATGTCGGACAATTATAGAATACTTTACATTCTTGATATCAAGATGTGCGGGTTGTCGTCAGAGTTTCAGATGACAAATTATCTGTCCGATCTAAATAATACTCAATGATGAGACAATGATGAAAACAATGTTGCCAAACAAAAAAAAACCAATCATGTATATTAATCAAGCATACACTATGTTGTTATAAATATTCTAATATTCTATTGTAGTTTGATACATGAAATATAACGACCATTTACCAACGTATACATTATCCAACGATAACTATGACTTGATGCCGGGTTCGTTTATATCATTGATGAAAACCGGTTTTATTTTTATGTAACCCGTAGACAGAATAATGTTACTTGAGCATCTAAGAAAAATTATTATTTATGCAATCGACAATACTTTAGCATTCCGTTACTTGCGAATGATGAATATATTAAAATGATTATTGATCACAATAGGTTAATGTATGATTTTGTTAGAATTTGAGTTGATTCTTTTATATTTTATAGTAATTTTTTCAGGGTTATAGAAATCCTTAGTGCATAGTAATCATTAGTCCTTTAATATAAGTCATAATTGTAATTTAACTATAATATACGCATATATTATTACATGTATTTATTCATCATTTAACGTATTCATGCGATTAACAGAATAGTTGTTAGCTATACTTTTTACTACGTATATTTACTTTTCATTGATTCTAATTTTTTTCTTCTTTATTTCAAAAGATACTTTTGTACATCATTATCCGTAACATTATTATAATAATTATCATTAGTATTTTCTGTTTTACGTATGTTACTATATTTCCCCTTGTTCATTGCTAGTATTGTCATTTACCAACGAAGAAGAATATGAGAATGTATGTTAGAAGAGTAAGAGAAATGCGATGTATTCTACACAATTCATATACAAATTTCAATTTTGGGGGTAGTTTTGTGTTATTTTAATCCCTGTAAAGCCTCATATTACCCTTTTAAATTGTTTTTATTTAAATTTTTTTTTATTTTTTACATTCTGACATCGTTTAGCAGTGAAAATTATTATTTTAAGAAGATACAGTTCGTAGAATATATATTTTTAATTTTGCTCCCGCCTTAAGGGTTGTTTCAACCCCCTCAAATACATTTTTTTCAGGCCAGATCACTTTTCCTCTATTTTGCAGGGTCTCACCTACAACCTCCAAAAAAAATTACTCAAATCGGTTTACCACAGGCAGAGCAATTTGATTTATGAAAGAAAATCCGTTTCGCCACACTGTTCAACGTTAAGGGTGAGCCGCCTGCGAGTTTAAATGACGTGGTAGGCGATTGTCTTTCGGCTGACTATAGTTTTGCAAATTTTGTCCTTGATGATTAGAATTAAAATATTAATGATTATAATGGTTGTAGTTACTATTTAGAGGATTCCTGGTAAAATTTTCGTTTCTAACTCGATATGTTTGATTATTTCTAGAGTAAAATTCGAGTTCCGTTGACAATAGTAGCTATTGGGATTCTCATCATTATAATTATTGTAATTATTTTGGGGAGTATTAGTATTTCTTGATTGATTTCCGTAGTATGGGCCCCTTCCATTATTTCCACTATTTCCTCGAAAATTTTGGCTATTATAACAATCATTAAGTTTCCGATCAGTGTTATGATTTGACTTTCAAGTAGCTAGACTATTCATTTGTCCTTCGTGGTACTGTGCAAATAGTTGGTGCCCTTGATAATAACTATTATTTTTAAAGTCACTCCGTAGTAGCCCCTGGTATCGGATGTCTGGTGTAATTCCGGCTTTCATACGACCTTCAAGTCGTAAGGCATGATCAAAAGCATCTGTTAAAGTAGCAGGTTCTTTTGCATCAAATTGTTGGCTTATCATAGGTGCTAGCCCCTTTATAAACATATCCAAGGCTGTATCTTTAATAGGTGTCATCATATACGCATTACATATATAACCCTTGTCTTCCATAAGGGCTCTTTCAGCACTGGTTGAGAGGAGATTTATATAATCATAATATTCTCGTACATATTCAATGTCTTTGCGTTTGGATTACCTTTTGTAGTTGCACTTAATGATAGGCCACAGTTTTTCTTGCTGCGCATCTTTTCTTTAAATGCGTTATAAACACTTCAAGACTATCAAAGCCTTGCCTTCTTATGGTGATGCGAGCAGCTCCTCGCAAATTTTGTAGCACGGCTCTTTTATATGATTATTTTTGATCATCTCTGATCCAACTTTCTCCGTTTCTAATATCCTGAATGTAATCTTTAAATGGGATATTTTTACCATCGAACCTTGGGGTCGACTTTATGGCACGTTGGAAAGAGAAACGCGTTAAGTGACTCCATGAATTCCTCAGCGACTGTCTGATCTGCATTTCCTACTTCGTCTTCTTCGTTTACCATTTTGGTGCCTTTTTGTGAACTGTTATGCTTCATTTTCTGAGTGTATCATTTAGAAATGATGGGAAAGAGAACAATTTTTCTCTTAGTGTCAAATGCGTGTATTAGAAAAATAGTATATTGATAAGTTCCTTATGTAAAAAATAAAAAGGAGTTAAGTAAGAAAATAATTTATAGGATTTTGTTCGAAAATGATAATCACGCAAGCAACATGCTACATATAATAAAATTTATGTATTGAAGTGTAAAATATTTTTCCTCCCGTTATATATATCGTTCTCTTTCTCAGTATTATATTGTAAATGTTATTTGTATTGTAGTGCACAAAATATAATGTAATACCGTAAGGTAATAAGTGTAGTATAATGTAATATAATAAGCACTGGCGACGTGTGTATAATAATAAGTGTACGTATAGTACTTTGCCGTCGGAACGATAATTGTACGTATATTGAAGAGTACGAAAGTCGCAACCTATTAGAGTTTGACGTATATATACAACAGGTCTACTCTTAAAGCTGAAGTTTCTATCCGTCAGTGCGTCACGAGAGAGAACTGTAATCCTTCAATGGTCAAGTGCACGCTACATATATATATATATATATATATATATATATATATATATATTACTGCCAGCACGTCGTGCATACGCAGCAGGCACTATAAACTATACAACTTAAGACTCTCTTAGCTTTAAGTCACGTAAGAGAGCACAGCGACCTAGGATTCTCCTATATGCTCTCATGCGCGCGCTATACCTATATTGATTCTCGAACTACATTGACGCGTATACAGCAGCAATAGCACCCATTTTTTGTATGCGTAAATGTTTATGACGTTTGATGAATTGTCGATCGTCGAGTCGATGAACGTATACCCAATATGTACTATTCTACATGCACAATAATCGGCACAAACAGTGCTCAGACGTATATCTCTGTGAATACATTTGGGCCACACCCTATGTGTGCGCTATGTCAGTGTATATGCTACTACACTTTTAAAAGTACACCTCCCTCACGCAATCATGACAATTAATGGCATATATGCATGCATTCATGAGTGTTTGTAGGTGTTTGTATTGATACAGTAGTTGCGAATATCACATATTTATAACATTTAGTGTGATATTTTTACGATTTTGTAAGTGTGTGCTATATGTATAGTATACATAGTTAAATACTCATACATTAGTAAATTATTAAATAATACATCAAATATATTTGAGCATAAGTATTCAAATCTTATATGAATTTTATGAAAAAAATGAATTGAAGTGTATTTTTTTTCTATTTTTATTGAGTGTTATTGTGAGTCCATTTGCCCGGACTTCTGCTCGTGTCCGTACTCCTTTGTGCTCTCTCACACTGAGAGAAAAGTTTATTCATCATAACTCTCCAAATTCTGTAAAAACTACGGAAAGACTTTTAAGCAGGTTTACTACAAGTGTGTAGTAAATCCAACTATTTTTTTAGTAATGGTCTGCTAGATGCCAGAAGTGCATAAGTATAGCTATACTGTATGATTGAAACCTATACATACGCATCAAACGTTTGGTTTTCTTTATTATGTTTATCAAGTAATCTAATGTTTTGTAAGTGACTGTATTGTAAGTGATCATTATTTTGCTTTTCAGTACGGTATAATAAGTGTTTGTTTGTATTTTATATGGTTTTATTTACATTCAATGGGAAAGATACAAATTAAATTAGAGTTTTCAAAAAGCATAAAAAAAATCAGCAATATTATTATAGTATCAATGTATTATTTTAATTGGACGGTAACTATTTAAACATACTAAACGTCATTATTTGTCAAAATTATCCAAATTGAGCTTTAAATTTAAAAATCAAATATTTAACCATAAAAAATTATGTTGAAAATGTCAGTTTGTTCGATTAATTATTGCTCAACAAATATTTTTCGAATAAATAATTTTCTAACGGAATTATTATGCGTTTTAATGTATCAAACATATAACTAAATTATTAAAACAATTTTTTCCGAAAGAACTGAGACTTTTGTTTATATGAACAACTCTGAAAGTTGTTATTTTCGCGTATTTATTATTTGTATGTAAACGTAACCATATGTCCTATAGCTACTTTATGATAGCAACAGAATACGTTTGTAAACACTACTAACCACTTTCTCAGTGTAGTTAAAACCACTACACGGGGTTCGTCTACATAACTCATACATTTTTACTAAACTTAGATACTAAAGGCTACGGAACATTTCAGTAGACCCCACTAAACTTTTCTCTCAGTGTATGCGGGCACAGAAATCGCACGTGTGAAGGATGCTCGAATATATAGCGTATACCATGTAACAAATTGAACGTAAAATGTTGTGTTATGTTTATAGGATAAATAAACAAAGGTACAGGCAGCTAGAGACCCCAACCTCGCTCTGCTACCAATTATTGTTAAATAATTTGTTACTATTTAACTTTATTTACTTAAATATGTGGACGGGGTCTCACGTTCCTATACGAGCTGCAGAATCAAAGGTCATTTAGCTACCATCCCTTTGTTCATTTATTGAGAGGGATTTTGATTTGATTTTGATTTGATTTATGTATTTAGGGGCCACGAGGAAGAGCCCGAACTGGCCAATTGTACATAGCTAAATAATACAATTTATAAAAATGAAAGAAATTACATAAGTTGAGTTGTGAAAACAAAAGAGAAGAGTAAATAATAACAACAATATATTAGCAAAAGTAAAAGTGATAAGTAGTGTACAATATAAATAGAACAGTGTATTGACAGTTTGGTGGGAGCAATTTAGGTAAAGGTAGGCAGTACTTGGTTAAAACATGAAAAATTAGGGAATATGCTAAGTAGAGCAAAAGAGCAGGAGAGGTTGCGTGGAAGCAGGTAAGGAGGTTGGGATGGGTAACTGGTGAGGGCAGGGGAGTAAGAGGTGGTGGCTGTCTGCAGCGATCCAGTCCTAGTCACAGATAACAGCAGCCAGTGATCTGGCAAGGTTGGATCAAGTCAGCGCAACGATCCGGACTCGCGAGCTCTGAGCACCAGGTATACGCTCCTCGCAGACCCAGCGCTCCCAGGCACGATGCTTGCGCTGCAGAAGGCTATTTTGAAGATAAGAGCGATACGAGTGGTAGTTCCAGGGAGAAGAAGGGAGAGTAGCTAGTAGAGCATTGAGAAGTGTGGCAGAGATGATAGAGAAATATCTATTGTAAATAGCGGATCTAAGGTAGTTGAAGTAGAAAGGGTGTGGATGATTTCTGGCAGAGGACCTAGCGACAACAGAGGATGACATGGTGAAGCGGTAGGAGAGAAAGGTAGGGCAGTGGAATGCGATGATGGAATATGCAAAGGAGGCGATGATGAATTCGCGACGACTGCAGGGAGTGAGCCACCCGAGCCGCAGGTGGTAGGGCGTAACGTGAGCCCGGCGAGGGATATCGCCGTAAACAAAACGAACGCAAACGTTCAGGGCTCGGTAGAGTCCCAACTCGGGGACACCGTCAATGCCATGGTATACAGCACTACAGTAGTCGAACATCGGAAAAATGAGTGTCTCAACCTGATGTTTTCGCACGGAAAGTCCAGCGAGCGTCGACAAAATCGTAGGAAATGGAGGGTACGATCCACTTGCTGGATGATGTAGCTGACGTCACAGGACCTCGTGAACGAGGAGCCCAGCCAATCTCCGAGGTCCCTCGCCTCAGACGCATACTTCAGGGCTGCCCCACCGACCACGATCAGGGAAAGGGAGGAGAAGTCAATGGAGGAAAGCGCCACCGAAGAGCCCAAGAGGAGAACCTGGGTCTTAGTTGAATTTATACTGAGATGGTTATGACGTGACCAATTCCACACGGCAGCGATGTCCCCGTTGATCAGCTCAATGGCGCAAGAAAGATCAGAGGGAGACGATGATAAGAAAATTTGTAGGTCGTCGGTGAATAAGGCATGAGGGGAATGCTTTAGTCGGAGATGGAAGTCATTGATGTAAATGGAGAATAGTAGCGGACCGTGGACACTACCCTGGGGGACACCGGATGTAACGGGAAGCCAGGAGGAAGTGGGTCGTCCGTCAGGAGAGGTGACAGCTTAGGACCGATGAGAAAGGTAGGAGGAAAGCCAGGCAAGGGAAACGTCACCACAGCCAAGCGGTGATCAAGAGAGTCAAAGGACCTGGAGAAATCGAAAAGAACCAGGACAGATATGTGTCCGAGTTTAGCAGCAGTTCTGAATGGCTCAAGCACGCTAAGCAGAGCGGTTTGAGTGCTATGGCCACGTTGGAAGCCGGACTGGAACGGGTCAAGTAGTTGGTTAGCCTCAATGTGCATCGTAAGCTGCGTATGTATGATACTCTCCAGGGTCTATGACAGCTCCGGGGGAGAGGCTATGGGGCAGGTATCTGAAGGTGAAGAGATGGTTTTTCTTTGGGGTAGTGGCAAAATGAAAGCCCGTCGCCACTGTGTTGGGAAAAGGCCAGAGGACAAAGAAGCAGAGAAAAGTGAGTGGTAGTAGCGGTAGAAGTCGGGAGGAAGAGCCTTAAGCATAGGGGTAGAAATACCGTCGACGCCATTGCCGCAGGAAGGGAGGTCGAGGATTTAGTCCCGCACCTGCTCGAGCGTGATTGTCGAAAATTTAAAAAGGGTAATAGATGGTGCAACGACAGATTGAGGTTAGGTTGATACTGGAGTAGGTGAAGTCGAAAGATGAATGGTAGAGTAGTGATTATTGAGGGTGTCAGCTGACAGGGTGATGAGTGGAGAAAGGTAAGTGGACACGCCCATGCCAAGGGACCGGAGCACACGCCACTTGCTTCGAGAGTCCGGGGCAGACTCAATTGCCTGGGCAGTGTGCCGAGCTCGCGGTATCAAGCGCATTCTTTACGTCCGCTCGGAGTTTACGAAAGACATCAAAGTCATCCGGACACTAAGAATGGCGGAATATTTTGTAGGCCCGGTCTCGCTCGGAAATTGCCCTGCGATGAGCTGCCGTAACCCACGGGTTCTGTCGGACTCCGGTATAGACAGGACGAAACGGGGCGACTCGATGAAATGCCTGAGTGATAGACGTCGTTAGCGCTTGGCAAAGTGAAGAGGGGTCAGACGTGGAGACAAAGGTGGAGACATTTATGGTAGTAGAGGTGGGTGAAGTGAGTAGGTTAAAGGGTAAAGAAAGTTCCTCTCCACCCGGCAAGTTGTAATTGATGGCGTCTCTAAATGCATCTGAGAGCGTATCATGATTTAGGCAATGAAGGGCACGAGTGGAGCGAGTAGTGGGATTAGTTCGAAGAGTAGGGAATGAGATGACGGCCTCTGTCCAGTCATGTCCCACTGCGAAATGAGCGTTAGACTTCGTGTAGTTAAGGACAAGACCAAGGTCATTGGTGATGATGAGGTCGATCCAGGTATGGGATGTTCTGTCGAGGTAAACAGCGAGGTGGGTTGCGTCAGATAGGATGTGCGATAAATTTAGCGGCTTTAAAAGTGTTTAGTAAGTATGCGGATTCAGTTGACGACTTGAGCATGTCGATGTTGAAGTCACCAACAACAACCGACAAAGGGTAGTTTGCTAGGTTTTCAGAGAGCGATGAGAAGAATGCATGAAGGTAGCAGGCATGGGGCAGAGGGTAGACGACACCAGCAAGGAAGAAGTGCGTCCGTGACAACACAGTGAGGAGCATATCGATGGCTCAGAAGAAAAGAAGCAACAATTTCTCGGTCCGATGAAGAGAATCAACACTCACTGCCCGCCGACGAAAAAAAGGAACACTCGCTACGCTCCAAAGAAAAAAATCAACACTCGGTCCCTTCGAAGAAAACAAGCTACACTAGCTGTCCTCCGAGGAAAAGAAACAACACTCGTTGTGGTCCGCCGAAAAAAATCAGTACTGATTTTTGGTCCGCCGAAAAGAACAAACACTCGCTACGCTTTGACTATCTCATTAGGAAAACTGTTTATGGATGAATAAAAATGAACTGGGATGAATAAGCAAGCGTTTTAAGAAGATATTAGGATTGGCGCTGTAGTACCCGTACTACTGACCTACATAAGTTTTGATAATTTATTGAGTTTTCGAAATAGCATTAGTAGAAATAAATTTTATACCATTATCAAAGGTTAAAATATACTTATTTTATGCTAAATAGACTTAAAATAAAAAATCTAATCATGTATTATATATATTTAAGTTGCACTTATTTTCAAAAAAACTTTTCAGATACACAATCTAAAAAATATTCATAATTTTTTACAAGTTAAAAGAATAACATAATACTAATTTAAATAATTTATTCATAAAAATTATTTACTGCAACAAAAAGGCTATAAAAAGTATTACTAAACTATGTGCACTTATATATCTAATACAGCTTTAAAATCTCGTTCAGACTCTTTTGGTACAATACCTTTATTTAACATACTGAAAAAATCTTTTTTTTTTTTTTCCTGTTTAAAAGAGGTGTTTTTTCGGTGTAAGCGAAGCTTAAAGAATATGAACAAATATCGTGCAGTGTAGTATTTTTTTTTCAGGATATGAATCTTCCTAATATTTTTATAATAATCATATTTGAAAAGTACCGCTGCATTTATTGGAACTGTTTGTATTTCCCGTAGACTACTAATTTTGAATAATTTTTAATTAAAAATTTGTGCTAAGATATCGAACTTATGTATTGCATTTTGCTGAACTTATGTTACGCGATACGGTTTGTATTTTTTTATTACTAGTACATTTTTTTGCTCCAAACGAATATGTTCTTCATATGAGAAAACATGATCTTTTTTCAAGATTTTATTTTTTTGATACTATTCCAATAAGTATTTTTTTAGATTTTTCTAGTCTTTTTGTTTTCAGTGATAGTTTTTTTAGTTGGTCGATTAAATTAATCCATGCATTTAGGTATATACCTATATCCTAGCTATGCTCGTAGAAAATTAATTCTACTAGTATGATCTCAATTTTAGAAAAATAAATAAATTATCTTTAATATAATAAATTTACGTATGAATTAATTGGTATTCGTTTTTTCAATATATGAGTAGGCAACATAATAACACAGATTCTAATAATAATTTTAACAGAATTCAAACAGAAAACAACAGTTTTTTTGTAAAGTAGTCATAATATAGTAATAAATATGAGACGTCTTTAAGCCGGGAGATAGCGAGTTTTGATTCTTTTTGTTGGAGTGGTCAGGAGTGTTGTTTCTTTTTTTTTGGAGCGTAGCAAATGTTGCTTCTCTTCCACGGAGGACAGCGAGTATTGATTCTTTTCTTCGGACCGCAGCGAGTATTGTTTCTTTTCTTTAAAGGGGTCGTGAGTGTTGCTTCTTTTCCTCGGAGGTCAACGAGTTTTGCTTGTTTTCTTCGGAGGGGCCGAGGGTTGCTTGTTTAATGTTGTGTTCTACGGAATCTGAGTGTTGATTCTTTTCTTCTGAGCCATCGACATGCTCGTACCGTTTTGAGTCGAGGGGGGGTGAGTAGTCTAAGATTCTAGCTGTAAGACCGTTTTTGACATGGGCATGGTCAGGCGAGTCACGCGGTCGTTTCTCAGCATCGAACAGCCCCAAAGCTTTACCTTCTCGTCAGCGTCGTCCGAGTTGAGAAAAGTCTCGGTGATCACCACCGCATCGTAAACTCCGCCCGAAACTCGCGCATCGAACTCGGCGAAATGAGTTGTAAGTCGGTTGATGTTGACATGCGACACGGTGAGCATATGAGAAGATGGAGATGCAAAAGTGGGGGCAAAGGAATGATTTGTGAGTGGCCGGGCTTGAGGCAATCTTCATGCGAATGTCGTGTGAGGAATCAATCAGACTGGGTTAGTCATAGGGGTAAAAGGGATAAGAGTAGATTTACTTGTCTTACGGAGAAAAACCTGCAACCCACGAACAATAGGGCGAGCATAGTTGAGCTTCAAAGATAGTGTATATGCCTTTTTCCAAAGCTCATACACCGGTCGAGGCCAAAGTGGTCGTAGTAAGAGATAAATCGACCCGCCGGATCCGAAAAAAGTAGTAAGTGTTTTGGTGCGCTGTTGACAGTTTGAGGACGAGGGAGCGACCGGCAGGAGTGGCTGCTGGTGCAGTGGAGGTCAAGGGATGGATCGCATCAGGTTGACGGGTTGAGGAGAGCCAAGGACGAACGCCAATGACGGACAGCGACAACCCGGGGAGATCGATTGACGTGAGCATACGGGCGATCTCGTCGTCAACCAAGGCTGTCAGGGGATTAGTGAGTCCAGTTCAGAGGACTTTACAGTCATCCGACATCGAAGAAGAAGGGCAGGGGCCTGATTTTCGACTGGTGGCACCATGGAGAGCACCAATCGTCGCCTGAAGGTTGGAAACCCGATCGGAGATCTATGCAACCTGGCCCTCAAGACCATCGAGACTTCTCGTGTTTTCATTGATGACAACACGATTCCTCTCGGAGGTCTGGTTGACGGTGAGAAGAAAAGTGTGGAGGCCCGTGATGCTCTACTCTTGGCACATTGCAGCTTCTTCGGAAGTGGCCGCGAAACGTGCAAACATATGGGAAAAGGTAGAAAAGTAAGGTGGTATAGTAGAGTCGTTTAGGAGCTGTTCTAGGTCTTGAGCGATTGAGGGAACGAGATAATTGAATTGAGGCCTGATTTATTGATGCCTAGACCTGTGTGGCCGAAAGAGAAAGAGAGAGAAAAAGAGCATATCAGAATTAAATGTATGTATACTTATACATACATATTTAACTTTAAATACCTTTCACTGTTAGCTTGTAAGTACCACAGTAGTTCAAGATCGAATTAATTGTTATATCTAAATTACTTTAACAGCCTGCTCTAGTTACTGTTAGCTTAACTAATTATTCTACACTCGATGAGCAGTGGTGAGCTACTAAACCAAAACGTCGCGCGGAGGCCATATATAAGATAAGGCCCCGCAAAAAGTTTTGGTTTCACAACTAGCATAAGCGAGGAGTTGCATTTCCTTGAAAAGCAATACGTGCTGACCAGATGTTTTGGACTTCGTACTCGCTTCCGTTGTATTTAGACACTTAATTCAAATTAGAACAAGTTACGAAGTACCATGTCAGCATTGTTCAGGGACAACTTTAATTTTCTAGTAAAACTATAGATATCACATTTTTATTTCAACATTTTATTATTTCTTAATTGATATTATAGCATTTTATCTTTTAATTAGGGAATCAAAGTTCTCTTAACGCTTAGTTTGCAAAACAGGTAAAAATTCGATTACGTAGGTTGGAACAGTATTTGTTGACTTCTTAAACAACAACTATTTTTTTGTCTATTATTTGCGTTTCTCAACCATAATCAAAGAATATCATTTCTTTAAAGTGATAAAATATTTTACGTCTAATCAGTCATAAAAATTATGGTGGAGAATTCTTTTTAAGATCCCCCCCCTCGCTACTGGCCAAACGTAAAACCAGGAAAAATCTTACAATATGGTATTTTGTACATCAAATACTGTAGTTTATGACCGTATGTGGCTCTTTCTGAAAAAATGGACAGCTGACTGTATTACTCTCAATGCAAGGAAGTAACAAAATTTTTTTGGATAAGCTAATATCTCAGACCTCACTTTTATTATGTATGAATAATAATAAGATTTCATTTTGTTTGATTTTCAATTTATTTAAATTTAGTATTAATATTCGAGACTTCATAATTCGTTCTTAATCACACGAAATATTTTCTATTCACCAACTACACACCGAAACTGCAATTTTCACCTGTTTTTAAAACTAAGTAATTATTGTATCCATAAAAGTGAATAAGCAATTTCATTTTAGTTGATCAACGTGAAAATATTTCTATTATTTCTTGCTTGCTACTTGTAGTAATAAATATTATTATCTTGGTAAAAAAAGGAACTATCTCATGTTTTTTTAGGTTAGGTATGAATTGTTACCTTGTATAATAACATAAAGAATAAAATAAAGTTTATCGAGGTGAATAATTGGCAAAAATTAATTTCTTACTTGTCCTAGTCGCTAAAATTATAGTTAAAACTTTCAAAAAATGATATTTATTGCAGTTTGTTGAGGTTAGGGACATAATTTCATCTTGTAGAATTACGTTGCAAATACATACAAGCTCGTCTGCACCATACACATGCAAACACAATTGTTTGCTTCCCTCAGTTGTCTCAAACAACGATTAAAACAGAAAAACATGATTTATATTTGTTTTTTGAGGTTAGAGAGAACGCAAAACCTTTTTAAAAAAAAAAATATACGCGATATAAGTTAAGCGACCGATAAAACATTTGATCACTGTTTTTTCTGGGTTAAAATTTCATTTAGAGCGGAGATATCAGCATATTACAAATATTTTTTCTGACTTTACTCCAATAAGCATCCTACAGTCAGCCACCATTCTTTATTCTTGAAAAGAGTCTCTCATAATTATCTAGCTACAAAATGACATGTTGTAGAATTCCTTTTGCTGCTTCCATTATTAGACAGCAGGGGGGGAGGGGGCTTAAAAAGAATGCTGTATTGGCTCCGTGCAGCTCTTTGGAACAGCACCACCTGCATGAGACTTGCGATCATACTAACTCATGTTTTCACTAAAAATGCCTGTATAAGCATAAGGACAGTATGAATTTCACAAAATAATTAATTGCTGTGATTTTTTAATACGAACATCTGGTTATTTTATTAACGTAAGTAATGAAAGTGATGATAAGAACAGGTTTTGCTCCAATAACGCACACAATAACGTTTAAGCCACAAAAAATTGTGAAAGGAAAAATGTTTTCCGCTTTGCACGTACGCAGAGTAGATGAATTAAATGGATTTCAGGATAACAGATTATTACGGTGCATATTTGTAAGAACAACCTCAGTTACTGAGCATCCATACAAAGTACAGATAGAAGTAAATGAAATGTATGGATGATCAGTGACTGAGGTTGTTTTTACAACGCTGTACCGTAATAATCGGACGTCCTGCAATCCATTTAATTATTTTACTCATTGTACGTGCAGAGCTGATAACATTTATATTTTTAAAATTTTTGGGGCTCAAATGTTATTGTGAGCGTTATTGGAGAAAAACCTGTTCTTATTATCACTTTTATTACTTACGTTGATAAAATAACAACCAGAAGTTTGTATTAAAAAATCCCAGCAATTAATTATTTTGTGAAATTCATACAGTCCTTATGCTTATACATGCATCTTAAGTGTAAAAATATGAGTAAGTATGATCGCAATTCTTCTGCAGGTGGCGCTATTCTAAAGAGCTGCACAGAGCGAATATATATGATTTTTTTTATTCATAATCATCATTATTCAACGAAATTTGTTGATAGACATTTTTTAATTATTTTCTAATGAAACGAGTTTTGATTTTGAATTTGGCAAGCCAAAATCATTTGAAAACACTTCTCCTTTGCAAAAGTCCACGTGTAATTTTACATAGATATCCAAGTTAAAGAACTACGAAAAACGTACCGAGAACCAATCTAATTCTTGACGTGCATTGTAAACCACGATGAAGTGTGTAATGTTAATGTATCAATATTCTTAAATCGGAAAATTTATTAGACCGAAAAGAGACTAATTTTGTCATCATTTTAGTTTTAAAAGGTACATACAGAAGGGCTTCAATTGTAAAATTATTTGTCTTATATTTTTTAATTAAACCTTATTTTTATATGATTCCTTCGTTTGTATTTACGGTCAAAGCATGAATAGTTTAACGTATTTGAAACTCATAAATTCCAATGTTAATTTGATGCGGAAATACAAAAATTAGGATACTATAATGACCTTTACATGAAATGATGACTATTTCTAAGGTAATTTGTGCAACTGCCTATTTAATTTATCGCGTATATGACATTTCTTTATATAAATGTTCGGGAAGGTTATTTGAACACTGTTCAAATCATCTACAGTTACAATTTAAAAAATAAGTATTCTTTTATGATTTTTTAAAATTTTTACTTGGAAGAAAAGTTAGTACTAGTAGATACAATCTTAGACACTTGTGAGTTTAAAAGATTTATGACATAGGAAATTATTCGATCTTATCTCTATTTGTTCTAAAGATTCAAGATTTCAAACAGAAAAAGTGTATCATTTTATTAATTTTACCGTAGTTATGGGTAAGGATATACCTGTACAGTATAGGTCCAAGTTTTTTCTTACTGTATGTTTTATAAGCTAAAAGCATCGGAAAATTCGATGATTATGTCTTTTTTTTTTTAGTTAAGATTAACGATTTTGAATAGTAAATCACGTATTTATCATGATATAACTGTTTTTGTATGTTAGGATCAATATTTTCAGTATTGGACAAAATGTTTGTGTGCTTCTAGTTTCTCTCTAGATTCTCGAAAAGTTCATCATTGTTATAAATCGTTTTCAGTTATACAACTTACAATACTACCTTAAAAATATCTTTTATTTGCAATTTTTATATTTTTGTGGGTTAGGATTTGACTTTACACTGTGGGACAAAATACGAACTATTAATTCAATGAAAAAACTAGATACTTCTGAAAGTAATATGATCTTGTATCTATTAATTCAACAGATTTTTAATTGAAATAGTAAAACACGTGTTCTTTGCATGATTTTACCGTTTCTTATATGTAAGGTAATAACTTCATACCATATGACTGAATATTTTTGTATTTTTTGTTAATGAGATTAATTTTTCGGAAAGTTATTATGTCCATCTTTATTTGTTCAGGAGACTTACAATTTTTAAAAAACAGACATGTCTTCATCACTATTTAAGCGTTTTTTTTTAGTTTTGGTATATTTATACACCATTGAATAAAACTTTTGTGTATTCCTTGTTTTATTACACTATTGCACGAATTCTGTTTGTTTCGAGTATTTAAGATTCTTAATATTTTGTTTGTATTATTTATTCCACGCATACCCATTTCTGGGCTTAATCGTATATACCATTTTTTTGATAATCTAACCTACCTACCCAACTTATCCCTTCTTTTCTAAACTCTCTTGGATTCCCGCCCCGAGTATGCGAGTCTTTCGTGTAGGCTCCCAGTGCAAAGTTCCCCTTAGACGACTCGGCTATCCATCCTACTGGGTACTATTTACAGGGCTCAGCGATCATCTCAAGTACACCCCGGAAGGTATCGGATTATTGGAAAGATCTCCTCCATTAACTATCTACCTTACCGTTCCAACTGTCAAAATCGATAGTGACTTTACCGATGAACTGACAAGGTATTAGTTTTTCCCGTAAGAAAGTCCCTGGAGATCCATACATCATTCGGAAAAATCAACTCATCGTTTTAAAAATCGTATAAGTGGTTTTTCGGTATGTTGGGTACTCTTCTTAACAAAAAAGCTCGAGCAAAAATCTCGATATTTTTTGACGAGATTTGAACCCCAGTCCCTCGGAATTGTTCAGACTAGGTAGCTAGCACGCTACCGCTAAGCCATCAAAACTCCACGTAAGATTCTTAATAAAAAAATTTCTATTTTTCATGATTTACCATTTTTTAAGGTAAGGGGATGATTTTACGCCAATAGAAAAAGTTTTTTTTAACCCCTGCATCAACAGCTGAATCCTTTGAAAAGTTTTATGGTTTGTACTTTGTTCGTTCAGGAGACTTACGATTGCGAATAAGAAACGCGTATTTTTCCTATCATTTTATATTTGTTTTTGAGATTAGTGTACCTGTTGACATCGTTCGTGATATTTTAACTCTATTACGAATAAAATTAGCTATAGTCCCCAAAAATGTTCATGGTTCTATTTTCATCCTTTCTGGAGATTTACGAATTAAAAAAAAAACATTTTTGATCACTGTGCATCACCTGAGTTTGACAGTCGCGAGGATGTGATAAGTTTGTTTTGGTGCACGTGCCCTCCTCAGTGATGTTGGTAGTGATGCAGAAGGGAAGCAACAACTCTTGTATCAGGTATCTTTCTAAATAGTGACCAGCGTCCACCACTGATTTGGTTGTTCCAGTTTCTAAGGGTCCAATAAATACCATAGGGCAGTGAGATCGTAAGACGTTTTAGAACTTAAGTTTTTCCTTGCATTTGATCAACTCTTAAAGCTTTATATGGTTTCCCGAGTTGAACAGATTAAGTATTTCTAGCTCCCTAGCATCTATCGCCGTTGCTTATGTCTACACAATTATACTGCGATTTCGTCAACTTTTTTAGGACTAAGAAAATCTGGGCCAATGGACGCACAACATAGTTTAAGCACTGCAGTCGAGGCACTGTGCACTACCCGTTATCGTAGTTCTCCCAAAAGACGACTTTATAGTTTAAATAAACATACGAACTCATTAAGTATACTATCGTATCAGTAATCATAATTCTTGTAATTAATTTATACTAAAAAGTGACAATACAATATTTTCCTGTTTTGTTTTTGAAATGTACGATGATCCAATCACCAATTGGGATCTTGTATAAAAAATTCTATTTAGTACGTCAGGTAAATATTTAAAAAATATTGGACACGTATTTTTTATTTTTTATGAAAACAGAAACTATCGGAGATAGAGCTCATGGAAGTAAGGACTGGGGAGTGATGACGTCACTGTGCAGTAACAGCTGTACAAAAATCATGTACAAAATGCAGGGAGCGATAGTTTTCAAAAACTACTAGGTATTTTCAAATAAAATTTCTAGGATAGATCTAGGAAGGACAAATAAAAATACAACCTGAGAAAATTTCAGACATTTGATTGTTACTCATTCGGAATTAGACAATTTTTTATAACGGGCCAATTCTGAGGTTTTTTGCATTATTCAAAAACATCGCTAAACCAATTGACTTCTATCTGGTCTCACTTTGTCCATTTTCTTAATGCACACATTTTACTTCAGCAATTCTTTTTCGTGTGTCTTGAACTTTTCCCTTAAACGCGAAAAACTATTTTTTGTCCCTTTGAAATCGCGAAAGGCCAAAAAATAGTTTTTTGCAATTCAAAGGAATGGTTCGTGTCACACGAGAAAAATCGCTTGGGCCAAAATGAGCGCAATACAAAAACGAACAAATTGAGCCGCTGTGGAACTTAATTGGCTCAGTGGTTTTTTTACAGTGTAAGAAATCTCTTAATTAGCCTGTTTTAAAAAAATGTATGACTTCGCATGAAATACATGTAAATGTCTAAAATTTTTCCAGCTACGATTTAGTAGTACTAAATTCATCCTCAAAACTTCATTTGGAAAATCACTACTCAGTAGTTTTTTGAAACCATTGCTTTCTGCATTATAAACAGGATTTTTGTACAGCTGCCAGTGCACTGTGACGTCGTCACTTCCCACCCCTGAACTTCCATGTGCTCTACTCTTGTCAGTTTTTGTTTCCATACAAACACAAAAAATATGTATCTAATATTTTTCGATTATCTACCTGGCGAACCAAATGGATTTTTTCATGCAAGATTCCAATTGTAAGTGAAGGGCGTTTTTCAGCAAGACAAGGAACGTTTACTCTCACATACTTTGTATTCCTGTGCAATACAGCACTCATAATGCTGAATCTCCTCACATCAAACACTAGAACGATTTATTTTAAGTGAAAAAAGTACTTGGAGTGCTGTTTATTTATATTAATGAAACTAAATGGATGTTTAAGGCAGAATATGTGGTTTTAGTAAGCAACCTTCAACGCAAGTTTTCTTATCTTGCATTATACCGTCTATAGTTTTCCGTAAAATAGGACGTATATTTCAAGTAACAGGACGCAAAGGAATGAGTTTCGCTTGCTCGTAGGGCTCCACACTTCTATCATATCTGTCATGATCATCTGTGGTATTACTAATTGTAGTCTAATGATTTAAACAATGCAAGATCCATCTCAGAGGTTAATCCAGAGATTTTATACGTTTGACATTTTTTCAGAGATACGACCAAATTTAAATTTATTAAACTAGAATGTAACCGACTATGTGGATACTCTAATCCCTATAGTATTAAATTTAAATACATAGTGTGATTTTTTGATTTGGATTCAACATTATCTGATCATCATGGTATAGTGTATCTAGATATATTAAAAGACTGGCACTTGTGCCAAGAATGCGCACCTGTTTCTTGCCTGCTTTTAATTGCCGTTATTCTTGACTTTAAATTCGATTGACGTGCTTGATCTTATGTACAAATTTATAAGGATATCTTTGATGATTTAAATGTCGTCTTTATCTGTAAGTAAATTTTTATTTGGTCATATGGCAGTTACGATTTCTTTTAACAGTTGATGTATCTTACTCGTTGATCACCTACAATTGCAAAAAGGCCAAAAAATACATACATTCTTTTACAAGTGAACACATCTGTAAAATAAAAAAATACTACACTATCACCTTATTTCCGACGCACAGTGTGATAAACGACCTTTTTTGGACAGAAATCGATTCGAACGCGAGTTTCGAAGTAATCAAGAATAAAAATATCGCGATTCCCGTGAGATTATATGCTAGAAGAATTCGCTGTGGGAATTTAAAAACTGAGTAACATGACCTCGAAAAAAATTCAATTCGCACGAAATCAGCAGAAAAATTCGTTCAATTATCATAAAAGCTTATTAATATGTATAATGGGATGTTCGTAAGTGATTTTCATATTAATTTAAAGTTGACTGTGTAAAACTAATAAAGTGTAGTACAACTCAACCTGCCAATTCCAAAAATTTGTTTAATGTAGCAAGAAAACAAGCTTTTTGAGACAAAAATCAATTTAAAAGCGAGTCTTAAAGTAATTGAACAAGAAAAAAATGGTGATCATCATGATATTATATGCTACAAAAATTTACAGTCAAAATTTTAAAATTGAGTCACATAATCTAAAAAAAATCAAATATGATAAAATTGGTAAAAAGTTCTGTTTAATAGTTAATTGAAATGATTAAACTGTATTGTAAGGTGTCTTTTAAAGATTTGCATGTGTATTTACAGTTTACTTATTAAAATGAGAAAGTTTTAATTACAACTTCACCAACAAATTCCGGGAATTCAGGAAATTTACTCGAAAAAACGAGCTGTCTAAGAAAAAAAGTTATTTGAGAGCAAGTTTTAAAGTAACTGAGTAAAAGTTTATGTCGATTTTTATAAGCTATACGCTAGAAAATCTACTACGAAAATTAAAAACTAAGTGATTTAACCTAATAATAAAATGAGTGTTGACGAAATCGGTATAAAAGTGTATTAAAAGGTTGAAAAAAACTTTTAAACTGTATTGTGAGGTATCTCTAAGTGATTTGCATGCATAATTACAGACTTCTTTACAAAATACATGAATTTTAAGTAAAACTTTACCTACGAATTCCGAAAATTGATACAATTATTTACTATTAGACTGTGGTGGAATGTAGTTTTTTTTATTCAGTTGCACAATAATTTTATGCTGCAATAGTTCACCGTAAAAATGAAATAATTTAGAAACATAACATTGAATTTGATTCCTTAGTATAAATTTCGTAATTAATAGTATATTACGATACAAGGCCAGAACGTTGGATTTTCTGGCGTGCGTGGTGTAAGTCCGTGGCGAAGCCGAGGACATTACACCACGCACGCAAGGATATCCAACGTTCTGGACGTGTATCGTATACTATTTTTCTTGATCTTCCCCCGAAAGTACGTTC